>JARHVA010001114.1:3532500-3625000 GCA_037957365.1 Torreya grandis | reverse complement strand
TTTATCAACAACACTAACATAAGTAAATGTATGTGTTTTTTAATTATATCTAATCATTTATCTCATTTTTTCCTTACTACATTTTACATAGCATCAACATTATGTGTTATCATGTTTTCTTCCCAAAGCACCATCCCGTATTGCACTTATCTGACACGTGATAAGTTTCTAGTATGGCGTATGTATACACATACAATTTTCAAACTTTTATCACTTACTGACACTTTTTATCTTGCAAGAACCCATCATGTCTCAATCACTTCATGTTCATGCTTTAAGGGGTGCACCAGAAAAAGTGTGGGTAGACCATTGGTGCTTTGCAGGATTTTTATCCCTTTTGCCAATTGTTATCTACATACTTGTCTCTTAGAAACCATATCTTTAAGTTTGTTCTTCTTTGTTGAACACTTGTTAGTCATTTTCTGTCAGGAATCTAGAACAACAAACATGCTCTGATACCACTTGTCAGGAATCTAGAACAACAAACATGCTCTGATCCCACTTGTCAGGATGCGAAACCGGAAGCATACAATTGATTACCAAACTTCAAGCAACATAATATGCAGAAATAAACCAGATTCACCAAGTAACTAGAATTCAGAATAACACAACATATGAGAGACAATACACAACTTGTATTAACACTTTATACAAAAAAGAATACAATAAAGAAGATGCCACTTCTTCTCCACCACCTTACAGAGGTTTCCCACACCTCAAGTGAACAGTACTTCTTCTCCCCAAAGCTCTCCCTCTCACAGGTCCCAACACCCAACTCAAATACAGAGTTGGTGTTCACCTCCCATGCTCCACGCACACCACAAGTGCTCCACGCACTCCACAAGCACTCCACGTGCTCCACAAGTACTCAAGGTACTTCAAGTAGATCTCCCATGAATCTGCAACAACCTGCAATTCAACAGACCATACTTATGGAAGGAACTTCCTTGCCTTCCTCTCTGCTCTATCCGAGTACACACCTGTACTCCAAGTAGATCTTGCCTGATACTGCTCCCTGTTGTGTTGTTGTCTATATGACCTTGCACACCTGCAAATCAAACAACGGTTCTGCTCACCTGTGAACCTGGACCTTGCACACACATACACCTACAGATCAACGATCTTACTTACCATGTAGATCTCCTATATAGGCCATGCAACTGTGACCAAGATCCTACACTCCTGAAGAACCCAGCTGGCTCTCCAATCCAGCACCAACACACCTGGTACTGAGGCACTAGGAGGAACGCACCATTGCTCTACCTCACACACAGAAGGAGCTTATAATTACGCTCTCTTACTCCCTAGCACACTTTTCCAATACAACCATGAGTCTATTATATAGATCTCATCAAACAATAATTAGACATCTAATTATAATAATTAGATCTGTAGCTCTCAGTCTAAAAATAGATCTCTTCATGCAAACACTTGGTTCGTTAGCTAACTACCCGCAACAAGCGCAGTCCAAACCACACAAGCGACCGACGCCGGTCCCTGTTTGCCTGGGGGTCGCCGACGCCGGCCGACTTCTGACCGACGTCGGTTGCCTTCTTGCCCTATCCTACTGACGTCGGTTGGCCTGACCGACGCCAGTGTCTCTGACACTCAACAACTCTCCTGCAACCTCCTCTCCTGTTTGCATCAGTGAAGCTTTTAGCTCCACAATCCTAACAATCTCCCACTTGGAGATAAACAGCTGCACTGTACCTGTACCTGTACCCCGTCTAATCTATTTCCTGGTTTGTATCCCTCTTCAAGCTCCCACCTAAAGACAACCCACCACACATCCCATGGTGTACCACTTGTCATCCGAGTACCCTGCCACATCCGAACCTACAACACCTGTAGTGAAGTCTTGACCCTGCATAGCAACACCTGCTGTCGGTCCCTCTCAAAAAATCCTGAGAACCCACTTCCCCGAATTGGCTCCTAACTCTGACAGCTCCCACTGCATGGGAATACTCAGGTCTATACCAGACCTCATGTGATTTCAGACACTGTACCTGTCCAGCCCTTAGTGTGCTCCGGTTCTGCACCCTGAACCTCACCAACACCTGATTCACATCAGCTCCCACTCGAGACAAAATCAACCTGTGATCTCCATGCCTCCCATGTCAAAGAATTCCGCTGCTCCAAACTCCTCCTGACATGCCACTGAACTAATCTTACCCTTAGCTCAGCAAAACCCTATATGTACTAACCCTGCTAGCAAATATACTATCCACATACAGCAACAGAATGATGTCGCGACTCATCATCCCCCTGGTTAGACAAACCACAGTAGATACCCTGACATTGACTAAAGCCATGCTTCGTCCTCCACCTGTCAAAACCTGTACCACTGTCCTGCAGCTCCTCAAGACCATATGCCTGGTCTTCCATCTCACGTATCCGTTCTCTCTATTCTTCTACTAAGGAATTCATTCGTCTCTGTGCTTTCATCCAGCTGGCAAACCTGCCAAAACTCCCGTCTAGTTCTGCATCATAATCCTGCATAGCTCACACCTGTTTCCTGGATCCTTCCTGCTCTACAATCAGCAACAAGTATGAAGAAGAGGAACACGAATTTGAGGGCCTACTTACGCCTTCAGTCCTCCATGTGGGTGTTTGAGACTCCTTGACAGCGTGCTGTCCACCCAAAATTCGTCACAGTGACCGACCTCGGTCACCCCACAGTCTGCATCCGACCGACGTCGGTTCCATGCGTCTGTACCTGACTACCAGCCTGCCGGCACTGGTGTCCTTGCTGTCGACGTCGGTCCTCCTGACTGACATCGGTCTTAAATTTTGCCGACATCGGTCTCATGACCGACGTCGGTCTTACCCTGCCTGACACTGCCGGCTTCAGTCTGTACATGACCGACATCGGCACCTGTCTGTTCTACGCCAGTTCTTCCTGACCGACGCCGGTGTCTGTGTTCGCCTGTGAGTGATGACTTTTTACCCGCGAGCTCCTTTGGATCAATCTCAATGTCCAAACTGCCCTGCTCAGATGTATCCAGCCTCATCCACTGAACTCTGTCCACCATCTCCTCTAAGAACACCAAGGCTTTCCAGTTCTTAAGCCTGTCAAATATATCTATCTTTCGCTTAAGAACATGCATCTCCTTCCTGCTCATGTGACCAAGCCTACGAAGCCACGTCTCTGCAACAGAAGAAGAATCAGTAATATAAACAAGTAGATAAAGTATACCTATTTTCTTACCACCAGCTAATTCAAGTGCTACCGCTGTGAGAGTTCTTGTGCATCTCTCATCACCCAATCTTTCTAAAGAAATTAGCCATATCTCCAAACCTGGGACCTGCATGACCTTCATCAACACCTGTGTGTTGGCCGCCTGCAATTTCAGCTTCACTTCTCCTTTGCCAATTCTTTGGCAAGGCTTACCAGCTCCTCTACCTGGGGCTGCATGGAAAGAGGCAACCGAATCTTTTATCCAAGATTCAACTTTATCCAACAAACCTGCAAACACATCCTGTGCAACAACACCTGCTACATCTGTATCTTCAGTTTCTTCATGTTGATCTGTTACCAACCAACAATGTTCTTTTACCTGCTCTTTCTTTCCATCGAACCGTGAGTAACCGTCTGTGCTTTTCAATTCCTCCATTCTTAGCTTACTTTGATCTGTCGTTGCTTTACTCCCACTCAATCAGAAACCCCTGAGAGTGCCCTGTAACCAAAACACAACCTGCTTCCTGCAACCTTAGCTCTGATACCACTTGTCAGGAATCTAGAACAACAAACATGCTCTGATACCACTTGTCAAGAATCTAGAACAACAAACATGCTCTGATCCCACTTGTCAGGATGCGAAATCGGAAGCATACAATTGATTACCAAACTTCAAGCAACATAATATGCGGAAATAAACCAGATTCACCAAGTAACTATAATTCAGAATAACACAACATATGAGAGACAATACACAACTTGTATTAACACTTTATACAGAAAAGAATACAATAAAGAAGATGCCACTTCTTCTCCACCACCTTACAGAGGTTTCCCACACCTCAAGTGAACAGTACTTCTTCTCCCCAAAGCTCTCCCTCTCACAGGTCCCAACACCCAACTCAAATACAGAGTTGGTGTTCACCTCCCGTGCTCCACGCACACCATAAGTGCTCCACGCACTCCACAAGCACTCCACGTGCTCCACAAGTACTCAAGGTACTTCAAGTAGATCTCCCATGAATCTGCAACAACCTGCAATTCAACAGACCATACTTATGGAAGGAACTTCCTTGCCTTCCTCTCTGCTCTATCCGAGTACACACCTGTACTCCAAGTAGATCCTGCCTGATACTGCTCCCTGTTGTGTTGCTGTCTATATGACCTTGCACACCTGTAAATCAAACAATGGTTCTGCTCACCTGTGAACCTGGACCTTGCACACACATACACCTGCAGATCAACGATCTTACTTACCATGTAGATCTCCTATATAGGCCATGCAACTGTGACCAAGATCCTACACTCCTGAAGAACCCAGCTGGCTCTCCAATCCAGCACCAACACACCTGGCACTAAGGCACTAGGAGGAACACACCATTTCTCTACCTCACACATAGAAGGAGCTTATAATTATGCTCTCTTACTCCCTAGCACACTTTTCCAATACAACCATGAGTCTATTATATAGATCTCATCAAACAATAATTAGACATCTAATTACAATAATTAGATCCGCAGCTCTCAGTCTAAAAATAAATCTCTTCATGCAAACACTTGGTTCGTTAGCTAACTGCCCGTAACAAGCGCAGTCCGAACCACACAGGCGACCGACGCTGGTCCCTGTCCGCCTGGGGGTCGCCGACGCCGGCCGATTTCTGACCGACGTCGGTTGCTTTCCTGCCCTATCCTGCCGACGTCGGTTGGTCTGACTGACGCCGGTGTCTCTGACACTCAGCAACTCTCCTGCAACCTCCTCTCCTGTTTGCATCAGTGAAGCTTTTAGCTCCACAATCCTAACATTTTCTACCTTTTATCCCCCTTTTCCTAACCTTAAATCCCTTTCGACTATTCTTTATACTAGATCGATTACGTTGACCCTGTATAGTCTTGGATAAAATTTATTTATGATTCAGGTCAACTCTTGGCTGACCTAGCCCATGACCTAATGAATTATAATCAATAACTATGCTAGGTCCACTGGGTCGACCCTGTCAGTAGAAACTTTTGGAAGGACTTAGGGTTAAATTTCCTTATATATATAAGTTTATTTTATCATTATTTAGAAAAGAGAAGAAGAAGAAGTAAGAGCTGTTACGCATCTACTTATCCACCATTCTACTTGAGGAGCAATCTTAGGGTTTCATATTTTCTTTGGAGATATAGATCTTGTATTGTGGATAAGTTCTTTGGATACATTGATAGGTTGTGTAGTGTAAAGCTGATTTATCCTTATCATCCTTATACACCACAACAACCTCTTGCAAAGCACCTTAGGCAACAAAGAGATTGAGGCTCGGTAGGTTCATTTTCAAAGCTAAGTATTTATAACTTTGTTCCTTCTTTGTAAGAGTAGATAGATATGCATTTCTACTTCTCTTCCATGTATTAGGATTCTGTATACATTGACGTGAATATATGTCTTTTATGCATGTTTACTTTTCTTATTTTTTACCCTCACTTTGTGCCACAAGATTTTGTGAGAACTAGATTAGATTTTACATTAATTTTTATTAGTTTAGTGAATATAAAACATATGACCTAGCTAAGGTTATTTTGTGAATGTGTTTGATTGGAGGCTTTGGAACCCTCCCTAACATTTTGTGTTGTGATAAGAGATCCCCTAATTGGGTCAAGTGGATCCCCATATTGGTCATATTTTTGATTATCTAATGTTTTCGCAATCAAAAGTGTATGGTATGATCTATCTTCTCTAAGCTAAGATTGATTTATTGCAAAAATGCATTTTCTGATTGCATACAAAGAGTGTAAACTAGTTTGAGTTGTTCTATGGTTCATTGTTGGTTTTTGATTTCAGAGGCTATTCATTGATTATGCTTTAGTTTGGCCCTTGGCCTTCTTTTTATAATTGTTTGATTGATTGTATCATTACATGCCTCTTTCTTTGGGCCTTTAACTTTTTATGACATGTATTATGTGCAATGTTTGGCCTTGTGTGACATTTGATTGTCCAAAACTTAACAACTCTGTAAACTCTAGAGCGACTCCCCAAATGATCCCCTGATTAAGACTCTAAAAAATTCTAAGCTACCATTACATGTTTCAACACTTACATGTCTTAAATTTCAGAAACTCAATTTGGTGGCTATATGACTGTATTTACAATTTTATATTGTGAAATACAATCAGTTTTTTTTAGTTATATATATGAGATGCAATGTGAAATTGCATACATACAATTAAAAGATTTTAATAAATATATAAATTAGATTTAGTATTTCTTCCCTTTATTATGAACTATACTAAGATTTTAAGGGCAACGTTGAATCTCCCCGCCACCCAAAAAAAAAGAAAAAAAACATGATAACCAAGGTCAACCGTCAAATTTAGAAACTATTCGTAATCTCTTTCATGCCACAATTAAATTAAAGTAATAAAACCCTCAGCTTGTTCCACATTATTCTGGAGACGGCATTTGTTACAAGAAATTAGTAAAGGCTTGTCTCTAAGTACTCAATTCTGTAATCTTCGGGATCATTGCATGTACAGGAGAGCAGATCAGAGTGTGGAGTGTGCAAAAGGGAGAGTATAGACCGTTAACTTCGATAGACAGAGATCCCAATTGCGCAATATTGTTCTTTTAGTTAAAGTCGATTAAGTCAGAATCATACACATTCAGAATCTCCTCTGCTAATAACTCCGACCACGATTTGGAAGTCTTCACAGTTTGTTCAGCATCACTCGGTTCAAGAGTTGATGATTTGAATTATCACCGACCAGATATTTGTTGCGGCCCTTTACACTCACCGGACTAGGTCTGATCACAGGAACGACGGGTTTTAATTTTTCGGGGTATTTTGTGGATTTTGGAGGAGTTTCCTTCTCTGGCAGACTCTTATTAGTGAGATAAGTATTCCAATAATTCTTGATTTCGTTATCTGTTCGAACCGGCAGTCGACATGCGATCAGTGACAACCTGCATATAGCAAACCCAGTTATATCTATTAACTTTCCAATAATAGTATTAAATGTATCAGTCTTTGCATTCAATATTGGCTGTTAGTAGTCCATGCAATCTTATAATGATCTCTTCTTCATCCATTGAAATGTTTCCTTGTTTAATGCCTGGACGAATATAGTTCAAACACCACAACCTGGAACTCTTCCCACGCCACTTCAGACCTGAAAAAGACAATATTTTTATTAATAGAAATATTGTAGTTAAAGTATTATAGTTTTTGAACAGTAAACATCCATGCATTGATTTACCTGCTTTCTTGGGGAGAGATCCCCATCCAGCTTCGCCATGAATTGTGATGTATTTTCTCAAAATCATATCCTCCTCCGCAGTCCAGGCCCCGAGGTTGAGGGAAGAATCTTTAGAGCAGCAACGAGACGTACCCATTTTTGATGTGATGCGATTACTGATGAGTAACAACAAACTTCATTGCTTGCGTTGATCCGGCTAGCCTGTTTATATAGAAAAAATTGACTGTGGGATAGTGGTGCCCACGTGACGCACATTTGTTAGAAAATCCAAAATCATTACCCCTCAGTCAAAACATAGGGAATAATTTATCTTATATAAAAAAGTTTAACAATAACTTAGGAAAGTAAATCGAGATATTTGACATCATGGTTTTGTAATTGGCAGGTGTAGTGGACACTTAAAAATGGCCCCTAGCGCTTAACTTTCAATTATCTTCTATGTTGTTCGGATTGGTTGAAATTGGTTGTTTTTATAAAATTAAGATAATTTTTGATGGATTGAAACTATTGAGTATCTCAGTAATTTAAGTATGCAGATTAGTGGGCAAGATGTTTCGGCGATGTAATCTCAGGCAGGCCTGTGTTTACCGTGTGAACAATATTATAATATTGAATAGACAGTAGGCAGCTTCCTATTTGTCAACAATGATACGATACCTCCAAAGTGCTGCTAACGTCACGATATAGGAGGGAGATCAACCCACCCCATAAATATTCAAGCCACAACCCACGACATAAACATGCACGATGACTAAATGCACTGAAAATTTTATTATTATCTATTAAATTTTGTGATGACGTGATTTATTTGTGAAGTTGTTTTGTTGACAAAGAATTTATTAGGAATAAATTTCTGTTGCTGGTAAAATTTACCAAGATATAAGAAACAAGGTTGCAATTAACAAATTTGATGGAATGGTTACTCTTCAGACTTTAATTCTTAATCTAAGATCACTGCGTAGGGTAATAGTCAACAAAAATATTGTATTACACTATACAAAAAATTAATTACATTTAATCTCATAAAAGTCAAATATAATGTTTTTAATTTTAGTTAAAATGCTAATTTGACATGTTTATAAATGGTAGTCAAATCATTTGGATGAAACTGTGTGAAATTTTTTTTACCTCAATGTATTAGATCAATCCTTATGAACTCTCATCAGTGGAACTAAAATAATGATAAAACAACACTATGAGCTTCCTTAAATATAACATTACTCACTAGAGGTAATTAATGCAAAAGTAGCCATTAATTTATTTCTCTCTTTTATTACCATTTAAGTGTTCAAACCTCCAAGTGAAAAGAGATCAACCAAGAGAAGAATGATTTCTAAGGTAAGTGATTGAAACCCTTAACAGAAAAGGATAATTAATATAAAATTTAATTAAACTAAATTAAGTTATTGATATGAATTAGTAAGTTAAAATAAAATTAATTGAAGTTATTAAATAAATTAAAGGTTATTCAATTAATTATTAAGATGATAAATTATTAATAATATAAATTTAATTTATTACTTATTAAAATAATTTAATTTAACTTTTAAAAATATTTATTTTATTGTTAAGATGATTTAGAATGTTACATTATAATCACATATTCATTTTAATTCTAAAAAAATAAAGGATACTTAATAAAGATAATTTAAATTTAAAAGATAATATTTGTATAGATGATTAAGTTAATAAAGGTTAAAAAAACTAAAGAAGGAGAAATTAGGACCTAAAGAGAGTCAAAAATCGACCTCCAAGAAGGATCAACACATAGGCTTGTGTCTCTATTCAGATTGCAGGGTGCTTACTAATTTCAATGGCTTCCCTTAATTTCCATTTTTACAAATAGTTTTTTCTATGAATATTGCATGTTTAGATTTGTATGTGTTCCACTAGCGCTGATTTCTCAAATCTCTCTAGCCATATATCAGTGGCATTCTCCTTGATTCTAGTGCATATAGACCTCCTTGTTTCACCAACATAAGGGAAACCATAGGAGCATTCCACCAAGTAGATTTCCCTACACAAGTTAGATTTTATAGGGTCTTTGGTAGATCTTAAAGACATTCTTAACTTATTGAAAGGTAAGAAGGTAGTTTACATATTATGGTGCTTTAGTATTCTATCAATTTTATTAGAGACAAGTTCAACATATTGTAGGAATGTTACTAGGCTATTGATTGGATGATCTTTGTACCTATCAAAGTTATTCCTGACCTAATTTATAGCCCTCACAATATGTTTACCCTTGTAACCATTTATTTTGAAAACTATTTTTTAATTCCTAATTTCTTATTTTATGTTGTCTTCATCACAAATCTGAAAATATCAAGTAGAAAGAGTTTTGAACGCCCCCTTTTTCTAGGCTAAGTGATATTAGTGTAGGTTTTTATTTTTCCCTATTTTTTAATTAGGGAAATTGTATTTCTTGTGCTTACATGGAGTTTTCCTACATTTATGGGATAGGCTAGCTTATGTGGAGGTGTGTGTCATAGATGTGTCATAGGTGTCATAAGAATGTCATAATTAACTCCATTGATGGGAGTTGCTTCTCTACTCTTAGCACCTTGTCACCACCTTTCATGAAGGAGTTACAGTATATTCTTGGGGTGACTTGACCACCTTTTGTTTAGGAGTTACTTACATGCTCTCCTATATGTATTCCTCACTTTGGCCATCTCATGTTAAATTAGATTTTGGTTTTTTCCATTTTATCTTGTGCAATTTAGCTTCTTGTATAATTTAAAATTGCTTTAGCATCTATGTGGTGTGCACTTGCTTCATCTCATGTGATCACGTCTATTGCACTCACATTATTTAGATTCTGGACAACTCTGCTATGGTATTAGAGCCACTCCGGTAACCGTGTGTCTGGTTATATTATTATGAAATTCTTACTTTGTTTTCTTAATAGTTTTTTTTGTTGCTTAACTCCATAGTCTTGGTAGATTTTTTTAAAAACTCATGCAAACCCATACTAAAACTTGTTCAAAAAATTACTTCTGAGTTAATTTTTGCCAAGACATCTTGTCTAGATCTATTGTGGCTTTAGCAAAGGCAGAAGAATTTCTTTTCTTTTGGTCATTCTATAGGAAAAAGATAAGATTTCTGCTATCTGCTTTGCTTCCTAGATGTTGGAGGCATTGACTTTATTACAAGCTACTGGGTCCATCATTATGAGCAGAGGGAGGAGAAACACTTCACTCATTCAGTCCAGGCACAGCTTCTGTAACTCTGTGCCAACCTTCTTCTGATATGCACAAGCTTCTGGAACTCCATGCCAAGCAGCAGCAACATTCCTTCTAGCATGCCAAGCAGCAGCAGTAGTCCTTTCTATAGCCATGCCATCAGCTATATGGTGCCCAACATCCAACAAAGTCAGGTCTATTTTTTTTTGAAAATGGCATATTTTTTTGGTCTTTTTCTGCCCAAACCTGCTATGCATTGAAGTTTGCAGACTGTATAAACTTTTCTTTCCCATAAAATTAGAAATGTGCCCTTGTTTTTGCTGAAAACATTTTGCCACATCTTGTCATGTCCCCTTTTTAGTTGACATGTGCGGAGTAGATGATTAGCCTATTATGTGACCCTCGTAGGCTAATGAAATGGATAGAGGGTCTTGATAGAGATGGGTTGGAATTCGTTCGGGCTCTTTCAGACATGAATTAAGGGAGATATTAATATTTGATTGATTTAATCAAATATTAATTATTTGATCTCATTTTAATTAATTATTAATTAATTAATAATTATTAATTAATTATTAATTATTAATGATTTAGTCTAATTTGAGGATGCAAATTCTAAATTAAGACTTGGTCTAATTTTAAGACCTTAGTTCTAATTTAAGGAAGTCTAATTTAAGGGAGTCTAATTTTAGCAAGCACACCTTTGGAGGTGTATAAGAATCTGTCATGGGAGAGAGTTTGTATTCAAGCTTATTATTGATATTGATTCTTGTTAAGAAATTCTTCTGTGAAGACTGAGCCAAGGGTTCCAGGATTCCAATTGCATTGAAGAACGTCAACTCTTCATTGTGTGCGATTCAGAGGTTGTGAAAGATCAGCCGATCTATTGCCGAATTGAGAGATAACTTCACCCAGAAGTTATCATAGTATTACAGGTATTTGAGAGATAACTTCACTCAGAAGCTATCACAAGGGTTTACAGGTATTTTCTTTATTTTGGGTTTTTGATTCAAGAATTATCCAGATATAGATCTTTTGTGTCAGCCCATAATTCTACAGATCAGGATCAGGCATACAGGGTGTGTTATATCAGCGGCCGTACGAATTCCGTACAGCTCCGTGAAAATCCGTACGCATCTATAGGAAGTTCAGGTACCAACATCGGCGAACAGGGACTTACAGAGACCGACATCGGTCGACTCATCACCGACGTCGGCAAGGGGACCACTACAGGGCGACCGACGACGGCAGTATAACCGACGTCGGCGACTGTGTTTTTTACACAGCAGGCCGAGACGTGCCAGATTCAACCCAGTTCGCGGAATATTCAGGCTATAAGGCCAAAATTTTGATATTCTTTGTATACCTGACAGAGGAGCTCTAATTGTAAGCTTATGAGCAAATAAATAAGAAATTATACTGTGATTTATTCATCTATTTGAAGATATTTTGCAGAAATTTAGATAAGCAATTTGGAGCTTTGTTTTGATATTCGAAGGGATATCACAGTGGTATCAGAGCTTTGGTCTTTGGTATCATACTTTTGTGTCTTTCATATATCTCTATTGGTAGGGGATATTACAGTGGTATCAGAGCTTTGGTCTTTGGTATCAGAGTTTTGTGTCTTTCATATATCCCTGTTTGGAGGGGATATTACAGTGGTATCAGAGCTAAATTCCTGCCATCCTGTTGGGCACATCAGAGCTAAATCCTGCCATCCTAAGGGTTTAGAAATTTTATGCAGCCACAAGAGTTGCGACCACACGGGTATTACACACGCAGTAAAGCTTTGCTTGAAGGTCCTCAAGTTCTAGAACAACCGCCGGAAGACATGGGTGATGATATTGGCAGGGCCCGTATTCCTCACCATCCGAGAGACCAAGATGATCCAGAGGTTTTACTTACTCTTAGAGAACTACGAGAAGGGCAAAGGCAGAATAACCAGGTATTACAGCAGTTGGCAGCAGCACTTCCAAGATTGGGTTCTCCGAGGAGACATTCCCCACACCGTGAAGATGTTAGGAGTGTTGCAGGATCACAGCGAGGCCATGGGACTGTTTCTCGTACAGCGAATAGGCCTACTAGGCCTATCTTTGTGAGACAGGAAGCAGAGGAGGTGATAGCAGGTGAGGAGCATGAGGAGACATTTACGGACACACTTAGGGCAGCGACTGAAGAGTGGGAGTCATTACCACATGTGGTCAGGGAGATGATTACTTTTGACCGATTCCTCACACAAAGGAAAGAACATTACCGAGGTCGACAGAATGGGAGACCAAGACCCCAGAACAATGATCTGAAGTAGGCTACGAGTAGGCTCACACTAGCAACATTTGACGGTAGTGGTAAAGTGACAGCACAGGCTTGGGTTAGTAAGCTGGATACATTTCTCACATTGCGATCGATGGGTGAGGAAGATGCTATCAGATATGCGACACTACATCTTGAGGGAGTAGCTCACGATTGGTGGCACCACGGGATGGTGACACTCCATCATGATCGGATCACTTCTTATCAGGAGTTTGTGGACAGGCTGGTGGAGCATTTTGATAGGAGGGATCCAGAGTCCTATTTTCGAGAGTTGGCACAGTTACGTCAAAGTGGGAGTCTAGAGGCATACATTGGTGACTTCCAGAAGTTATCAGTCATGGTCCCTGACATTTCAGAGAGGCGACTAGTAGTACTCTTCATGGAGGGCTTGACAGAACCATTGAGAGGTTGGATCAAAGGCTTTGATCCTCCTTCATTACAGGAAGCTATGAAGAAGACGCGCAGTATGGAGATGGCAGCCCCATCAAGTAGATCTAACTCCAGAGGTACTTCTTCATCTAGAGATCATAAGCACTCCAACGGGGATACAGAGAGACCGGATTTTAACATAGATAAATCTGGGGTTGAAAATGATTCAAAGGCTAATCCAGCAGCACCACCTTTGGATCGTGAGGCGCTTGATGATTTACGCAGGAAGAAGCTTTGCTTCTACTGCAAAGGTCCATATGATATCCATCATGATTGTCCTTTGAGGCCTAAGGGCAAAACGAATCGTATGATGTGGGTATATTATGAGGAGTCAGAATCGGAAGATTTCGAACAGCATGATAGTTCTGAGGAGGCAGAGGCTTCAGAGCCTAAGGCAGAGGCAGATTTAGAGCTTCATATACAGGAGGCACGCCTATCCAGCATTCAGTCGGATGAGTCATTTAGACTCCGTGGAGTTTTGGCAGGGCAGAAGGTTACCACCCTTCTTGATACAGGAGCCACACATAATTTCATAGATGCTACATTTGTGGAGAAGCGTGGACTCACTACCGAAGATTTTGAGGGAATTAGAGTTAAGGTAGCCGATGGTCACACTCTGAGGTGTGAGCGCATGATTAGAGACCTCCCATTGCGCTTGAACAACTATGAGTTCAAGGCTAATTATTATGTAGTGAACATGGGGGACATAGAATTAGTTTTGGGTATGAAGTGGCTTCATTCATTTGAGGAAGTTACTCTTCATCTCAAAGATATGGAGGTTCGTTTTCAGGTAGATGGGAAAACACATATTCTTAAGGCAATACGGGGCAGCAACTTCAAACATATGTTTTTTCATCGGATGGAGATGCCTGTACAACATGACATGAAAGAGTGCGATGATAAGTGCACATTGGCACCAACACAGGAGAGATATGAGGACGAGCTTTGTCTTGAGGTGAGTTCAGTTCAAGGGTTAGCACAGGTGGTAGAGTCTCAGCTTTCTTTTACAGGTGGGTCACATGTTGATGACGATATACGTACAGGGGACAGAGGTGATGTGACGCCATTGGATGAGAGTGGTGATGGACAGGGCTTGGAGTTTGTGTTGGTTGACAGCACTGTTGATCGAGACTTCATTTGGGATCCAGGTATTCAGCGATTGCTTGAGGGCAAGCAATTTCAGGAGGGGCGGATTGTCATGTCCCCTTTTTAGTTGACATGTGCGGAGTAGATGATTAGCCTATTATGTGACCCTCGTAGGCTAATGAAATGGATAGAGGGTCTTGATAGAGATGGGTTGGAATTCGTTCGGGCTCTTTCGGACATGAATTAAGGGAGATATTAATATTTGATTGATTTAATCAAATATTAATTATTTGATCTCATTTTAATTAATTATTAAATAATTAATAATTATTAATTAATTATTAATTATTAATGATTTAGTCTAATTTGAGGATGCAAATTCTAAATTAAGACTTGGTCTAATTTTAAGACCTTAGTTCTAATTTAAGGAAGTCTAATTTAAGGGAGTCTAATTTTAGCAAGCACACCTTTGGAGGTGTATAAGAATCTCTCATGGGAGAGAGTTTGTATTCAAGCTTATTATTGATATTGATTCTTGTTAAGAAATTCTTCTGTGAAGACTGAGCCAAGGGTTCCAGGATTCCAATTGCATTGAAGAACGTCAACTCTTCATTGTGTGCGATTCAGAGGTTGTGAAAGATCAGCCGATCTATTGCCGAATTGAGAGATAACTTCACCCAGAAGTTATCATAGTATTACAGGTATTTGAGAGATAACTTCACTCAAAAGCTATCACAAGGGTTTACAGGTATTTTCTTTATTTTGGGTTTTTGATTTAAGAATTATCCAGATATAGATCTTTTGTGTCAGCCCATAATTCTACAGATCAGGATCAGGCATACAGGGTGTGTTATATCAGCGGCCGTACGAATTCCGTACAGCTCCGTGAAAATCCGTACGCATCTACAGGAAGTTCAGGTACTGACATCAGCGAACAGGGACTTACAGAGACCGACATCGGTCGACTCATCACCGACGTCGGCAAGGGGACCACTACAGGTCGACCGACGACGGCAGTATAACCGACGTCGGCGACTGTGTTTTTTACACAGCAGGCCGAGACGTGCCAGATTCAACCCAGTTCGCGGAATATTCAGGCTATAAGGCCAAACTTTTGATATTCTTTGTATACCTGACAGAGGAGCTCTAATTGTAAGCTTATGAGCAAATAAATAAGAAATTATACTGTGATTTATTCATCTATTTGAAGATATTTTGCAGAAATTCAGATAAGCAATTTGGAGTTTTGTTTTGATATTTGAAGGGATATCACAGTGGTATCAGAGCTTTGGTCTTTGGTATCATACTTTTGTGTCTTTCATATATCTCTATTGGTAGGGGATATTACAGTGGTATCAGAGCTTTGGTCTTTGGTATCAGAGTTTTGTGTCTTTCATATATCCCTGTTTGGAGGGGATATTACACATCTGTTGTTCATTTGTTTTTTCTGTCAGCACTTTTTTTTGGTGCCCCTTCCTTGCTTGGCGTCCCATGTGGCGACTTGAACTAGCATTGATAATTGCTTTTCTAATTTTTTTTTAATTTAATCATTTCAAAGTGTCATTTAGTATGCTGAAAAACAATTAAGTTGAAAAAAATTTAAAAAGAACAATTTAGAGTTTTTAAAAAAAACTTGTATCTTCAAGTTACGAAGATAAAGAGTGAGGCCCAGGTTGTCAGGAGCCCAATTCCCCCTCACACAAACCTCCTTCAGATTTCTCATTCCATGATGAATCCAATGAGTGCGTGGAAGGCCGCTTTCTCTCTCAAAATAGGCATTTTTTTAATGTTTTAGTGTTTTTTTGCAAAAACACTAGTTTACGGGAAAATTAAACCTTTAATATCTTGCAAACTATAGCTTGGATTTGGGTGCCATTTTTTGCAAAGTTATTTGTAATTCAATTATCCATAGCGTAGGCCTGTTATTTGTCAAAAACACACTAGTTTATAAAGTGCCTAAAATTTGGGTCTCTCGAGATGCATTTTTGGCTGAGTCCGACGTCCCATGCTTAAGTCTTACACTGATTGCTTTAAGATGAATTCTTGGTTGAGCTCGACATCTTTTGAGTGTTTACTTGCATATTTAGGGGGGGCTTAATATTTTGGGGGGGGGGGGGGTGTGATTACTTTTCACAACTTGCAAATCTTTGCTTTCATTCTCCTTTCTGCATAAATTCACAACTTGCAATCAACAAAACTCCACCTAAATTTAGCTTAAAATAAATTCTTTTAAACATAAACCCCTAACACCCTTCAACTATCATGAATGGAAGCTTAAAATGTCAATCATTCTTAGAAGCAAAGGGTTGTATAGGTTCACCATGGGTATTGAAGTAGAACCCAACACTAATACTGAAAAGGTCAAATGGTACAACTATAGTGATGAAGCCTATAGATTATTGAGCTTGTCTATGTCTCTAGAAATTCTCTTCCATTTAGAATCCTCCAAGACTTCCAATGACATATGGGACACCTTAGAAAACTTATTTAGGAATCTTGATGAGATGAGAGGTCATGAGCTCAAAAATGAACTCATAAGTCTAAGTCCTAGCAACTTTGACACCCTACATGACTTCTTCACTAATTTTAAGGCCCTTAGATTTCAATTGAAAGAATGTGAGATAGAGAAGAAAGATGATCAACTCATCTTTTCTATTCTCACAATGTTAGGTCCAAGTTATTGATTCTTTGTCTCCACTTTCCATGCCAAAAAAGGTGCCCTTGGCACTACATGGAAAATGCCTTCCTTGGATTCATTCATTGTTGACTTGACTAGGGAGCAAGATAAGCTAATTCAAATGGGCACAATGAATTCTACTCAATCCCAAGCTTTGATAGCTAAAAATTGTAAGGAGAAGACTTCAACAAAGAAGAAGAAGAAAAAGAACAAGGACCAGGAGAAGAAGAAAAAAAATCATGCTAAAAACAACACTAAGTCTTCATCCTCCAATGCTAAACCTAAGAAGGAGAAGGTTAAGTGTGCCTATTGTAAGAAGATAGGGCATGATGAACATAAATACATGAAGAAAAAAATAGATCACCTAACTCATCTTCTAGAGAAGAACAACATAGGTGTTCCTGAGTCCACCAAGCAGAATTCATCTACCCAAGATTCTACCAAAGTAAAAGGCAAGAGTAAAGAGAAAGAAAAGGGCAAGGCCTTATAGCTACATTAGCTTTTACATCATCATGGGTCATTGATTCGGGTGATTTGCACCACATGGGCTCTTCAGTAGATGAGTTTTCATCTTTAGAGCCTTGTAGCATGACTTCAATTAGTTTGGGTGATGACACATCAGTTTCTATTACAGAGAGAGGGCCAGTTGAAATGGAAGGAGGAACATTCAATAATGTTCAAAGTGTTCCTTCTCTTTCAACCAATCTCCTATCAGTGTACCGAATCACTCACATTGGTCAGGGCATGAGAGTTGAGTTTTCACCAAATTTAGTGGCTATCAAGGAGTTGCATAGTGATACTACAATGGCAATGGGTAGGGCAGATCACAAAGCAAGGTTATACACCTTCTCACATTTTGCATCAGATTCTTTTCCAACAACATTGCTAGGTCATTCAGATGGTGTTATAAAATTATGGCATGAGCAGTTTGGCCACCTTAACTACCACTACATTGAGTCACTTTGCAAAAATGACATGGTCATTGGCTTGCCTCATGTCTAATTCTCAAAAGGACTTTGTGAGGGGTGTTCCCTTGGGAAGCATCCTGAAGAAAAATGTGACAAAGAAAAATCTTGGAGGGATTCACAACCTTTAGAATTAGTCCGCAATGATGTATCAGGACCCTTTCCCAAACCATCTTTCATAAGGGCCAAGTACATCCTCACTTTCGTTGATGATTTCTCTAGGTACACTTGGATATATTTTCTCAAAAAAAAATTTGAAGCGTTTGAAAATTTTCTAGACTTCAAGGCTCTTGTTGAGAAATAGAGTGAGAAATCCATCAAGGTTATTCGAACTAATAATGGAGTGGAGTATGTCAACATTAGGTTTGAGTAGTTTTACACCATAGAGGGGATTGATTTACAGTGAACAGTCACCTATAATCCTTCATAGAATGGGTTTGCAAAATGTAACAATAGGTTCTTGAAAGAGATGGGTAGCTATATGATTCACTCCAAATCCTTAGCACCATAGTACTAGGCTGAGGCCATCAATTGTGATTTATACACTCAAAATAGGGTTCCTCACAAAGCTTTGAGAGGGATAACAGCCTTTGAAGCTTAGCACAAAAGGAAACCTGATGTTGAGCACCTTAGGGTTTTTGGATCCCCAGCCATGGCCCACATTCTGAAGAAGAAACATAAAGCTATGGAATGTTAGTCCAGGCCTTGTATCTTTGTAGGATATTTAGATGGCATTAAGGGGTATCACCTTCTAGATCTAGTCACTCATGAGTTGTTCATTAAGATAAGTGTCCATTTTCAAGAGAGTTTTAGAGACTCAACACTTGACACTTCTTCTCCCTGATCAAATATACTTCTTCATGATGATTCCTCATCAGATTTAGATCAGACACAGTAGTTTCCTGAGCCAGAGACATCTTCTTCTTCTTTGAGTTTAGACAGTGAGGATATTTATGCAGAGTCATCCACCTTTAGTCAGTTCGAAGATGAGGAGTTAGCACCTAACTTGCCCACTTTCAGGCCACCTTAGGCCAGACAGACACTTGAGAGTGCTGGAACTTTGGAAAGAGATCTCATAGATGATAGACATAATAGGGGGGATTTTCAAAGAGATCCACATGCCTTCTTTACTTCAGTTTTAGATCCATAGACTTTTTTAGAGGCATCGGGGGTACCTAAGTGGGATAGTGCTATGGACGAAGAATATTCTTCCTTAATCAAAAATCACACTTGGGACTTGACTTCACTTCCTAAGGGAAGAAGGATGGTTTGATGTATGTGGATATATTAGACCAAGTTTGTAGTAGATTGGTTGGTTGAAAAGTACAAGGCATGACTAGTCACCAAGGGTTTTTCACAGGTGGCAGGCATTGACTACTTAGAGACCTTTGCACCCATTGCAAAGATGACTTATATCTAACTCACCTTGGCTATTATTGCATCACATGGTTGAGATTTGCATCAAATGGATGTCAAGAGTGCCTTTCTTCATGGAGACCTAGAGGAGGAGATCTACATGGAGCAGCTGCCAAGATTTGTTTGGGATTCTTCCTTAGTATGCAGACTTAGGAAATCTATCTATGGCCTCAAATAGGCCCCTCAGGCTTGGTATGCCAAAATGGATTTCTTCCTTTTCATAGCAGGTTTTACTAGGTGCCATTTTGATCCCAATGTCTACTTCTTGTGGCGAGATGATTCGCTCTTAATTTTGGTTTTATATGTTGATGACCTTTTAATCACTGGGAGCTCTTCATCGGCTATTGCAGTGGTGAAGGTATCTCTCCAGGATAGATTTGATGTGATAGACTTAGGTTTATTACACTACTTCCCTGGAATCGAGATCTCATAGTCAAATTCAGGGATTTCTCTTGTATAGCCTAAGTATGCTCTTTACTTATTGGCTACATTTCACATGGCTGATTGCAAGCCATCTCTAACTCCATTTCTATTAGGAGTCAAGCTTGAGGCTGACTATTATTCACCATTGGTTGATTCCACTCAGTATCGACAACTTGTTGGTAGTCTCATCTACTTGACTCACACCAGGCTTGACACATCATATATAGTGGAAATTGTCTCCAAATTCATGCAGGAACCTCATGAGCTACATTGGAAAGTAGTTAAGAGGATCTTGCATTACATATAGGGTTCACATAGATATGGGATTCATTATAGATTTGGCATAGAGGTTGACTTGGTTGGATATACAGATTCAAACTGGGCTGGCGATTCACAGACTCGCAAGTCCACTTATGGTTACAGTTTCTCTCTAGGTTCTGGTCCTATCAGTTGGTCTAGTAAGAAGTAGAATGCTATTGCTATATCATCCATAGAGGTAGAGTATAGGGCAGCTATTATTGTAGCTATTGAGGCTATTTGGCTTTAGGGGATATTTTTTGAGTTTGGCATTCCTATCAGGCAGCCCACCATCATTTATTATGACAACTAGAGTACCATTCAAATTTGTAGGAATCCAATTCATCACCAGTAAACTAAGCACATAGAGATTCACATGCATTTCATTTGAGAGATTATTCATAGTTAGGTCATTGACTTGATATTTTGCTAGTCTTTGGAGTAGGTTGCAGACATCTTCACCAAACCTTTCACTGAGAGCAAGTTCATTCATCTACGAGCTCTTCTTGGGGTGTGATCCATGTCTGTAGCAGCATCATCTTTGGGGGGGCCACTAGCCTCTTCTTTCTTTTATGTCTCTCTTTTGGGGGGGGGAGATTTTTCCTACAGGTTTTCTCCTTTTCTCTATTTTATGGGACATTGCATTTGTACATGGGTACCTCATTAGGTCTAATTATCGGGACCCATTTTTTTATTTCCACACTACCCACCTAAGCTGCACTTATAGAGGGTATTAGTGTAGGTTTTTATTTTTCCCTATTTTTAATTAGAGAAATTGTATTTATTATGCTTACATGGAGGTTTCCTACTTTTGTGGGATAGGCTAGCTTATGTGGAGGTGTGTGTCATAGATGTGTCATAAGAATGTCATAAGTAACTCCCTTAATGGGAGTTACTTCTCTATTCTTAGCACCTTGTCACCACCTTTCATGGATGAGTTACAGTCTATTCTTGGGGTGCCTTGACCACCTTTTGTGGAGGAGTTACTTACGTGCTCTCCTATATGTATTCCTCACTTTGGCCATGTCATGTTAAATCATAATTTGGTTTTCTCCATTTTGTCTTGTGTAATTTAGCTTCTTGTATAATTTCAAATTGTTTTAGCATCTATGTGGTGTGCACTTTCTTCATCTCATGTGATCACATCTCCATTTTATTCACATTATCGAGATTTTGGCAACAACTCCGATAAGTAATGGTGTGAGGTGTTATGTAGGCATAGGTAAATATGGGTAATTTTAATATAAAATTTTCTAGATATGGATCCATCTCCTTTATGGAAAAGGAATACATCAAAGAAAGGAAGACTACCTTCAATTTGAAGTTCCTTGGTGAATAGGATGCTAGGCACTATACTATTAAGATGAACATGAAATGATTCTAAACTTTCCTTACCATGTGGCCAACTATATTGAATAAGCAAATCATTCATATTACTGCACTTATTGATGACATACACATATCTATTGCTAGGGTGAGAAGACCTACATTCCAAAAATCTTATGCTATATTTATCTTTCACATTGTATTTTTATTATCTTATTTTTATTACATGAGAGATCTCTATATAAGCACTTTGATCCTATGAATGCAGGGTGCAATGATAAGATATTAACAATGGGGCTACTCAAAATCACACATTTAACTTTGAATTTGGATTTAGAGGACTATTTTATTGATTATATACTGATTTGAATGATGTTTTCATACTACTCATTCAATTTAACAATTTGGTTGCCATACTAATATTATTAATGTTGTTTCTAGTGCCTTGGCTCAGTTTTAAATCTAGATTTGGATAATAATATTGGCAGTATCCCTAAATGTTTAACAAAGTATTGAGAGTCATTACATTTGTATTTAGGTGAGGAAGACCTACATTCCCACCATCCTTTGATATATTTATATTTTACATTAAATTTATATTATATTATACTTTCATTTATTTTCAATTTTTTAGTTATTGAATTCTCTCAATTCATCCTCCACTTTTCTAGTTCTCTCAATTTTATGGATGTTTAAAACTACAATCCTTTGTTCCTAATTTTAAATTCTTGGCCTATGTAAAAACACTTGGGTTATAAATAAAGTATTTTAAATCTTACGATTATCACATACACCTTTCTATTTGTGGCCCAATCCTCCAGGTTATAAGACTCCATTTCCATGGATACAAAGCAATAATTTTTCTTGGTATGTTAATATGCCCCACAAGAATTATTGTTTTAAATCCTCATTAAAATTGGATTAAGTTACATGGGGATCAGTAAATAATTTAGATGAATGCATGGTCTTGAATAATGAGTCACACTATGATATTTGCTTCATAACATTAAAGCTAACAAAGCCTACTTGTAATTATTTAATCATCTATTCTATTCGTAACTTATAAGGTCAATACACAAAAAGTGATATTTTGTAATTAAGAAAAGTATTTCTTCCTTTTTATATTATCAAAACAAGAATAAAAAAGTTTTAATGATAGTTGGAAATCAGCATAATGGACAAGAAAGTTTGTTTATTTTTTGGTACGTTTCTTAGACATCCATTTTTATCTCTACCACTGATTATTATATCTATCATTATTTATCTTTAATTAATCCTAAATTTTTTTTATAAATTTATCAAATAATGATTTTGTAATGTAAATTAGTAGTTCCCTTTTTTTTCTACAAGACATTATTGTTTTCCTAAGGTCTTCAAATGCTTATCCTTTTTCCTCCCTTTCTAAATATTATTTAATTTTCTAGGTGGTTATGAGATTGAAATAGAATTTAAAATAAAATATGAATTGGTTTATGAATTGTAATAATTTCATGTGCTTGGTATGTTAATCTACCCCATAATATTTTTTTTGTTCTCAAGGCTCATCGAAATTGGGTTAACTTTTAGGGGGTCAATTCCACTTTCTTGGTGGTGGAACCTCATTTCAAAATAGCATAATAATGTACCTTGAGGAATTTCCATAATTTATATTTATTTATGGTGGGATTTACTCCTTTGATGTCTTAAGGATCTCAATTTTACCATTCCCTTATTGTGACTAAACTTACCCAACAAATGTGGGATGATAAAAACATGATGTGTGTTGTTGACCATAGACACGAGCATTATCTAATAGCCTCTTCCATGTTTTTTGGATGCATTAGCATGAAACAAGTGGATGAGAAAATATTGAATGTTGAAATCAAGAAATTTTATTATTTTATGTTGTGGATAGCAAACAATGTGAAATCCAATGTTTGTGAAGAATAATAATGGTCCCTTAAGTGTTTATTAATGATCCCTTTATTTTTTATAATCAAACATTAGTGATGTTACTTTTATTTTCTATTATGTTAATACATGGCCAAATTTTCATATCAAAATTAAAAATATACATATAAATTGGTGTATGTGAATACATATACGGTCTATATTCTTCAATAAATGGCCTCCTTATGTAGACTTATTTCTTTAATTCTAGGTCTACCAAAACTCTTTTATGCTTAAATGGATTAACCAATAAATAAATCATATAAACACATTCATTGACATTTTATAATCCTCAAATAACAAGTTTTCTAAAGCTTCACAACTTTGATCATGAATAATATTTGAAAAACATAGTTTCTTGCCCTATTTTTAGGCCTAATAGGTCTAGTAAAAACACAGTCATTTATATCTGCATATGTGGAGGATAAAAAGACATAAAACCACTTAATTAATTTAAAATAAATTAAGGGTAATATAAAAAAAATAGAATATTTAGATGGTTCATTCAGGATATATTCATGTGTTTGTAAGCCAAACCCTAAACTAGGGTTTAACAGTCTATGAAGGGGCCAAGAGCAAATAAAATTAAAATTATATTGTTTTAAGTCCAATAAAATAATTTAATCACTTGGATTAATTATATTTAATTACTTACCAACTCTATGTAACAAAATTTAAGCTTGATTAATTATAAAAACATAAAAATTTATGTTTTTGACTACATAATATCCTCAAAAACCTTGTTTTATAGCTTTGTTTCCTTGAATAACATCAAAAACATATGAATAATGAATAGAAATATTTAATATAAAATCATAATAATATTATTAAGTTTAATATATAACTAAAAAAATCATGAAAATATTTCTTTTATTCATATATGCTCATACAGATTTTTGCTACCTTGGATAGACCATCAACAACTTGCACAAAGACTTGTAAATTCAAATTTTATATTTTTCTTATATTTTTATTTAGTTACTCCTTTAATTATTTAATCCTTATCACATTAGTAAACTATGATCAACTTTTTTCATGCACTAAAATCTTCTCAATAGACATTACGACTTGTTAGACATGTTTTGTTTAGTGTTTTTCTTACATTGAAAAAGGCTTATCACAGTAGAAGACTTGTTTGAAGACATATACAACAAGTGTGAAAGTAAAACAAATTTATAAAATATTATTAGACCCTAAGGATCACTCACATAACTATCATGACCCTTTAAACCTTTTACATCTCTCCAAATAGTCCAAAACATATTAAAAAAATAAATTTTCTAATTTTGAAGGAAAGTCCAAAACACTCATAAAAGACCAATATTAAAAAAATTAAGCATAGATAAGACATATTATTGATGAAACATGACTCCTAATATCCATTAATACCAAAAAATAACACATTTTAACTATTTATAATGATGCACTTGCAACAAACTACCAAGGAACAAAATTATTGTTCATGAGCTCCTGCTCATGAGTTCCTCAATAATGTTGACATTATTTATTACATATAAAGGTATATTCCATGTTACATTTTAAAATAGATGATTATTCCAATTGACAAATTATATTAATTATTCTTTGTATCTTATCTTCTTCACTACATTCTTATCTAGAATGGTTCTAGGCTGATCTAGTTTTACCTTGGGTAGTTACTGCTTCTAATGAATGAATTGATCAAATTTATATTAAAGTGTTTTATTTGAGTTATAATGTTATTATAAATTATTTATGTCTAATAATTTTAAAATTAGTGAGATTACAATATCAATTGGAAGCTCCAATTCATAAGCATTATCAAAAAAATTCTCAAGACCTTACAAGGTCCAATCTTCTTCCATTTTAATTTGTTATATTCCCATTTAGGGAATATTTATTTACTAAGGTGATAAATCACTAAATCATATAATTTAAAATAAACTTATTTTATTTTCAAATAATACATTTTATTATACTTACTTTTACTTCTATCTATCTATTACTTTACCTCCTCATGTAATTATATCATATCTATTAAAAATACTCACCTTCTACACTTATTTTATGTTGCTTTCCAATGTTCCTAAACTCATAAAATCCCATTTTATGTATTCCATATGTAATATAAAATGGGATATAGCCTACACTTATATTTTTAGAATCATTTTATATAGATTATGCTTGAGCTAGTACTTGATCCCACTATTTGGGATGGTCACTTACCATGTTTCTGAGTATATTTCAAAGTCTCCTATTGACCAATTCAGTTTTACCATTAGTTTGAAGATGGTAAGATAATCATAATTTAAAATTTCTTGGCAACTTGTTCCAAATATTCTTCTAGAACTGTCCCACAAATTTGGTATCCCTATCTAAAATAATACTCCTAGAATGACCTTACAATCTTACAAATCCTAAAAACACTATAAACATGTTAGAAATATGAGTTGTATCGCTTGTATTTGTATAAGGAGTAAAGTCTTCCATCTTACAAATCCTAAAAACACTATAAATATAGAATCATTACCATTTTTATTCTTTGCCAACTCAAGTATAATGCCCATATGAATGGGTAATAGCAGATATGGTCATGTGTTTTGACTTCTTCATTTATCATAATGACATATTTAACATCTCTCAACAAACCTCTTCACACCAGCTTTCATCCCTAGCTAATATTAGTGTGCACTTAATTAATCAAGTGTCTTAGCTTGTCAAAAATATCCTACCAAGTTGCCACTATATTTATCGATTAGTAGATTCTATCTCATGGATCCTTTTAGTATACATAGTTGGTTTCCCTTTAATAGAATTCCCTCTTTCAACATGTGGTCCATGAATGAACTCCTATATTTGCTTATTTGGTTTTCATATGATTCATATGTTTCCTTAGATTTTATATCTTCCTTGTAAAACTCTTTCAACTAGTCAAATCCCAACATATTCACTTGAAACTACTAAAAAATTAGACTTCTTGTACTTAAATCATATGTAAATAAATTTATTACATTTCCCAATCTTATGTTTATAAAAAAAATAAAAACTTTGAAATTTTTAAATATACTTCACATGCCATTAACATGCCTTATTTTGACTACTAAAAACTAAAAAACATGGTTATTATTGAGGTATGTTCATATTATTGGGGTTGAGGCATTGATGTTTTCATTGATGTTAAAGTCAAGATGGATGTCATTTAATGTCAAGGTCAGAGTTGAGGTCATGCATGGTGGAGTGGTATGTGATAAATAAGTCTTATGACAAGAGAAAATTTGAAGACAACCTATTGTTTTTGTATTGAGATAAAATTTAAATGCAAACTTGTAATTATTATAAGGTATATGGAACCCGAAGGTCAAGATCATTATGAAAAAGGTGTCTTGAGAAGCTTAATCTATTCCTGTGAAAAGGTGTATACATAAATAATAGTTAAAATTGGTGAATTATGTTAGTACAGTGATGGTAAATTGTATAAAGTTATTTAAACATGTGAAATAGGCAAATAATCCTTCATAAGAGTTTCATGGTTAGTGTTAAAGCTTAGTCCTTATATGAAAGAGCCTAGTGAAAAAACATAAACTTGGTAGCATGATGACATCAATAGAATGAGACTTCTGTGAATAAGGTTGGTAGTGTATGAGCATGGTATGAGGTTTTATTACATGAGTATGAGGTTTTGAGAGAAGTGAAATATGTTTCAAGGTGTTTTCAAGGTTTAAGTATAGTTGGTAGTTCTAGACTTAATGAACAAAGACACCTAGTATGGCCTAATGAGTGGTCAAGTTTAGTTCTCAAGGTGCTAGAGCTCATGATATAATTTTTATAGGTGTGAGAGGTTGTGTCAAGTTTTTTGACCAAGTTTGAGGTCAAATCATGAAGGATAAATTATGAAATTAATGTCGAGGTTTTTTATGAGTATAGGATAAGGTGTTGAAGATTGGAGAAGGATTTTCTTATGATCATTTCAATGTGAAACCTTTTCATTATATCTTGAGAATTTGATGAAAGTTCTATAAGAGTCTTATAATTAATTTCTTGGAATTGATTTTGTATTTTATGGGAAATCCTTTATGAATGATTTCTAAGTATTGAAGGTAGTATAAACCCTTCAAATACCCTCATTATGATGTGATATCGAAGATATTGTTAGAAATGAATCAAAATGGTTTTATTGACCTAGTTTTATGTTTCAAAAATTTAGAGGAATATTCCATGTTTCTCTAGGTGGCATTGGTCTATCAGAAAAGTGAGTGGAAGTTATAAGAAACCCTTTATTTTTGAGGTTTTTGATGTAGAAGGCATGGTTGATGAGGTAAAATCATGTAAATTATTATAGGATTATGTATGATATTTTTCTTTTATTCACACATAATTTTATAATAATCTTTCAAACATTAAATGTGCTAAACCAATCGAGGAAGTTGACCTATCAATAAATAGGCCTAATGAGGATGAGAAACTAGGTACAAGTGAGAATGAGATTAAGGATGGGTTAAAATGGATTAGGTATGGATAAAAATGAATGGGGTAATTTTTAATTAGCTATATCTCATATCCCCCATAATTTTAAGTTTTGGAGATACTCATACAATCAAAATTTATTCTCAAAGTGACCTGTCTAACACAATTATGTATGTGTAGGGTGAAGACATTAGATTGATCTATAAGAAAAATATGGATATTAAACCCCACACACACACACACACACACACACACACACACACACACACACACACACACACATACATATGTACATATATATATATATATATATATATATATATATATATATATATGTATATATATACATATATATATATATATATATATATATATATATACATATGTATGTATATATATATATATATACATACATATGTATATATATATATATACATATGTATATATATATATATATATATATGTATATGTATGTATATATATATATGTGTGTGTGTGTGTGTGTGTGTATGTATGTATGTATATATACATACATACATATATGTATGTATGTATATATATATATATATATGTATATGTATATAGATATATATATATATGAATATATATATATATATGTATATATACATACATACATATATATATATGTATGTATGTATATATACATACATACATACATACATATATATATGTGTATGTATGTATATATACATACATACATACACACACACACACACACATATATATATATATGTATGTATGTATCTATACATACATACATACATACATACATATATATATATATATATGTATGTATGTATGTATGTATGTATGTATGTATGTATACATACATACATACATACATACATACATACATACATACATAAATACATACATACATACATACATACATATATATATATATATATATATATATATATATATATATATATATATATATATATATATATGCTTAAGGATCACTTAAACCCATTTTAATTTCATAAAAGTATTCACATAGTTTTTCTAAGCCTTGACTTTTTTACTATGTTTTTGGAGCCACGTGTAGTTTTTTGTGTATGAGTGAGAATGATGTTCATGAGTAATTTTTCACATATATGAAGAATAAAATGAACATTAAGTTTTTATATAGGTTTAATAAATTTATTTCAATACATTTTTTTCATGAAAAATTCCTATGAAGGCATAAAAATTCAAATGTTTTTTACTGGTTTTTTAAGGCATGTGTGTAGTTCTGAGTGAGCATATAAACATGATTAGTTTAAGGTTTTTTTCATATATTATTAAATATAATGGACTTTATGATGAAAATAAATTCATGGAGGTTATATTTATGTGATTTTTTATTTATATTATTTTTACACTCTTAGCCATTGGTGTATATAGGGATATGTGTAGCTAACTTGTGGCTTACATACCTCTCTTATATTCTTATTACATTTATATATGTTCTTATTTATGTCATTCAATGGAATAACCATGGATAATTATACTATATATAGGAGGTAGTGGTTAGTATTTATCATCATATTAAATATCTTAATCTTATTGCATTATTGTGGAGGTTTCCCTCTCAAAGTGGCTCTACTATATTATCCATTATTCTTCCTTTTTATCATTTATTTATGGGTAATCTCTTATCTTTGTATATTTTATATTATATATAATAATTATTCATGAACATATAATTAATTTATTTAGAAGTGGTATCATAACTTAAATTTGGGCATGTTTCCTATGATGTTTTTTTCGAAACTAGCAAGGCACGACTTTTGTAATTGAAGGGAGTGAAAAAACATAACTTGTAATCTAAGAAGAATTAATTAGTTATATCAATGTAGTTGTTGGATTAGTCTCAACAAGATGATAAAAATGGTATATTCTACTGGTACACACTTTTGGTAACAAATGTTTTCAATAAGTGTGAAAAAGTAGTCATTAGATTCAACTTAGTGAGGCGATCATAATGATACCATCTCTTAGTACACCTATTTCAAGTAAAAAAATCCTCCTAGGTTTTCTGCATGGTGGGTCCTACTACTCAATAAAAAATGGGGAAAATAAATCCTAAGACTCATTAAAAGGATCACATAGAATCTATAACTTCATATCCATTGCTTTCTCAACTTTAGGCTAACATAAAGGGCTTGGTATGGTCAGACGACTTTGTTGTAGTTTAAACTAATGTTTTAAGGATGCATAGAGAGATTAATGGGCTGCACAATCAATTGTATCAGATCCTACATAATTAGATGCCATTTCATATCATTTATAGTCAAACAACCCTCCACTTCATCATTCAAGACCTCCTCTCAACACTAATAGCTCCAATCATGGTATGAAACTAATGTTGCCAAAAGTGGACACACATAAGTTTGATGGTAAGGATGCTCTCACTTCGATTACCCAAATTGATAATTTATTTTATCTAGACCAAAATCTTAGTTATTACAAGGTGATAGTGGTGTCTATGTATTTGGAACATGAGCAGTTCATTTGGTATCAATGGTTGTGTGTTTATAAAAAAAATATTGGTGCTAATATTACATGATCTATTTTCACTGATAAATTGTTGGCTCATTATCAAAATAATGTCTCTAATAAATACTTCATCCATTTATCCAAACTACATAAAACAAGAATTATGAAGGATTATACTCATTAACTTCATGATTTATCCTTATGGGTGGAATACATTATTAGGCGAAATTTCATTGATATTTTTTTGGTGGACTAAAAGACAAAATCCAATTTTATTTTTGGATGTTAAATCCATCATCTGTATTAGAAACTATCCAAAGGGCACACATGGTAGAAGAAAAAGATATGGTGAAATGAATTTTTTTTACTAATGGTCATGATCATACCTTTCTAGCACCATCATTTCCTCAATCCACTAGATTGAAACCTTAGTATGTTATAGTGAAGTGAGCTAAAGGGTTGTGTTATGGTTATGATAGTGAATGGAGAAAAGGACATTATTGTGCTAAAAAGAAGCTAGTTTACATCAAAGGTGTCAATGAGGATGAATATGATGAGGAGGAAATTACTGGGGATGTAAAATTACCTAAGGAAAAATCTAAATAATCTTAACGTACTATTTCTTATCATGCCTTTTTAGGTATTAGTACTACCCAAACTCTTAAGGTGGTGTTTTTATTTAATAAATAAAAGGTCACTATACTGATTGATTTTAGGAGCACACAAAACTTCATCAATAGTAGGTTTGCTGCTCATTTGAACTATTTCATTTATCTCACTCTAAATTTTTAGATCATGATTCTAGATGATGCTACTATCAATTATTCAAGAAAATGCCATAGTATTAAGCTAGCCATGGGAGACTACCTTTTAGTTTCTTCTATGTTTTCTATTATCATGGGTGGATTTGACATTATTCTAAGAGTATAGTGGCTCACCAATTTAAGCACTATTGAGATGAATTTACAAGAAGTATTTATGCAACTTCATTTTGAGGGAAGGACATTTAAGATATGAGATTAAGGGATAAATCTCTACAACTTGCTATCTCCCATCAAATAACCAAGATTATCTAAAAAGGTGATGAGGAATTTATATGTTGTTTGTTCTCCATTAAAGTCTAGCCAACTCAATCATGTACACCCCTTAATATGCATCAAATAATTTACACCCATTCTTTTATTTTTGGTGACATGATGAAAGGACTTCCACCTAGCCACATACATGATTGTGCCATCAAACTTATTCTTGGTAAAACACCACCCAAAATTAGGCCATATAGTTATCCCTATGCTCAAAAATTTGAAATTAAAAAGATGGTAGAGGAGATGTTGGATGCAACAATTATTTTCCATAGTCAAAATGAATATTATTCACTAGCTATCATGGTGATAAAGATATATGACACTTTGAATATGTGCCTTGACTATAGATAGCTCAACAAGTACACTATCAAAGATAGATTTCTTATTCTTTTCATTGATGATTTTATAGATTAAATGTATGGTGCTCTTTATTTGCCAAGTGAGATATGCAATTTGGGTATCATCAAATCTAGATTTGTGCTTAAGACATACCCAAAATAGCTTTTAGGGATCATTAGGGCTATTATGAGTTTATTGTTATGCCTTTTTCTCTAACAAATACACCATTCACCTTTTAGATTTTTATTAATATTTTTTTAGGTAACTTTTTAGGAAATTTGTTCTAGTGGTTTTGATGATATCCTCATTTATAGTAAAATTTAGGAAGACTATTTGTATCATGTGAAATAGGTACTTTAAATTCTATAAAAACATTAATTATATGCCAAACCTTCCAAATATACTTTTGAAGCTTGTGAGATTGAGTATTTGGGTCATATTGTTTCACATGGAGTGAAAGTAGATCTTAAAAAAATCTGAGCAATGATGGACTGACCAATTCCTAAGACACTCAAGCAATTAAGAAGATTTATAGGGGTAATTAGTTACTATCATAGGTTTATAAAAAATTATGGTAGTATTACATCGCCACTCACCTCTTTATTTAATAAAGACTCCTTCTAGTGGATTTATATAACTACCAAGGTATTTGAGAAATTGAACTAGTTATGTGCCCCACTCCAGTGTTGGTTACTCCTAATTTTTCCATGACTTTTATGGTTGAATGTGATGAATATACATATGGAATGGGTATTGTGATCATGAAATAAGGCATACCACTTGAATTTTAAAGTTTCCAACTGAAGGGTAAAAATTGGCTCAAGCCCATCTATGAGAATGAAATGATGGCCATTATTCATGCAGTCAAATAATGGAGAGCTTATTTAATGGGTCATCAATTTTAGGTAAAGACTAATCGTGATAGTCTCAAACATTTTTCATAACAATGCTTCTCATTATAATAACAACATAAATGGGTAAATAAGATGTTAGGCTATGATTTTGAACTAGTCTACAATGAAGGCAATAAAAATGTGGTGGTAGATGCACTATCTAAGAGGTATGAATCACTTGAGGAATTACTATGTGCCATAACCATTTGGAAAGTATATTTTTTATACGAAGAAATATTATAATGAGAAAATGATAATGCTACCCATTATTTAATTCATAATCTTCAACAAGGTTTGAGTGGATTTGAAAAATTCACATGGAAGGGTAATGCATTATGGTATAAAGAAAAATTATACCTATATAATAATTCTCTTCTCAAAAAAAAAATCCTTTAAGAACATTATACAAATCCACTTGGAGGTCATTTAGGATTTTTGAAAACCTATAATAAAATCAAGCATGATTTTTTTGGGAAGGACTCAAGGGGGATGTCCAAGAATATGTGGTTGAATGTAATCCATGATGTAACTTATAGAGGCTCATTCTTTCTTATCCATATTCCATTTTGGCTCCTTCTTTTGAAACTACATTTTTTCATGAAATTTATGAATTTTTGGTTTATTTGAGTTGATTCCATGTGTATTTTTAATGAAGGATCATTTTTGACATGTATCATTTTTTGAAGATATTACAAATAAAACATTAAATTGTTTCTGTAGATTACCCATTAAGAATCAAAATCAAACTAATAATCCATTACTTGTAGATTCTCACCTGTCAAAGTCCAAATCAATAAAAAATAATTTATAAAATTTCATTTTAGTATATTTAAAAATGAACACACACTTAGATTTGGTGTTTAAAATGAACTTGTTTTTGTTTTCTTGAGTCTTGTGTTTTGCATTCTTGATAGCTTAAGTGTGTATGCTCTTCACTTTCTAAATTTTTAGATTTTGGGTGACTAAAGAAACTTAACATAAATTTTCCCCATTTCTAAAGAAATGCTATGTGTGCTCTCCTCTAGTTCCTCATGGGACCCTAAGAATAGAAAATTGTTTCTCTTACATTTTTTCATTTTTGCTGCATGACTTGTACTTTGATCACCAACTATGAGTCCTTAGGATGTGATGACTTAGATTTCATTCCCAAGCATACATACGAACCCCATATTCTAGAGAGATATATAAATTGAGTGGACATATTGACATTGGCCAAGTAGTTATGTATTTTAAACACAACCATGAAGGTAAGGAGTTTATCTCTGATAATAGAATATTAGATATCACTATTGAGGAATGATTTTTAGTGACACTACACTAAAAAATATGGCTAGAAAGGGTCCAAAATGACTAGAAAGTTTGAAAAATCTTGTTATTTCCCTTTTCCAAGGATTTCGGCCCCATTGTACCATAAGGTATATAGGGGAGGAATCTAGTAAAGCCTATTTTTGTCTAACTTAAGAACTTCAACTATAAATAACATAGTTCAAGAAACAAATTGTTCCTTCATATTACCCATCACATATGGACACTTAGTGAGGGTTAGAAAAACATCATATTCACCATTTTACATGATAAAATCAATGGGCTAGTGATTTCATTGGGCAACCAATTTTCACTAAGCATATGGCTTGTACTTGTGTTCTTGCTTTTTCTAAAAATACCCATATTGTGTGTTATTCCAAATACCTCAAACAAGTCTAAAATTCTTTAATTTCACCCTTGTCACATATAAATATAACATTACACCTTAATTTTCCAAATTCAAGACTCATTTTATCTAATAGTAACATTACATTATCTACATTATAAAATTACTCTAAACAATTTGAACCATGTCCCAAACCCAATGAGGTCCATTTTGAATAATATCCAATTCCAAATCAATTAATGAGATCTAGTCCACCTTTTAAAAATGATTCAGATCAAGTTAAATTGGATAAAAACTTCTGAAATCAATCTTCAAACATAAAGTCAAACTCAAGCTCACACTTCAAAAGTCAATATTTAAATTCAAATTAGGTAAAACTCTTTCAAAATCAAAACGTTAAGTCAACATGGTCAAGATCAAAATTTGAACTTAAATCAAGCAAAATTGAGTTAAATATTTTCAATGTCCACTTTTGAAGTTAAACTAAATCAAATGTGAAACTTGATTTGAAACCTGAATCAAATGTCAAACAAATTCAAACCACTACTTTTGACCAATTTCAAATCAATATTAATTTAAGACAAACTCAAATCGTAGATCAAGTCTAATCAAAAGTGAAAATATGTCAACTTTGAACACATCAATTATTCAAATTCAAATACAAATAAAAATTCAACATAAAATTAGGTCAATTTTGACCAAGTCAACATTATAAATAAAGTCAACTTTCACCAAAATCAAATCAAGTCAATATCTAAGGTCAAATTTGAAAAAAAAAAAATTAAAGTAATACATTAAGTCTCAAAATAAAAATTCAAATCACAATTATTCTAAACAAGTCACGTGAAATTCCAAATTAATTGAAAATTTAAATACCAATCATATTATTCTCTTTACATGCAATCTCCACACATATTTATTAGGAATGATAAAAATCACAACATCTATTTTTTCTCCCATATAAGATAAAACATCAACACTCAAAATACAATCTAAGCATAATCAAATCAAACATTAAACATCACATTAAATCCAAAATCTTAATCAAATCACATCAACCAAGCCTACATAAAATTCTATCAATGCTATGTCATCCAAGATAGATCTATATTTTGTTCAAATATAATGTTATCTATATTAGAACAAACATAATGTCTTTTTGTGACTCTAAAAAATAGATGTCTAAATTTTTATAGATTACGATCCAATAAACCTAAGTTTGATTCTAAGAAATTAAAGTTAAGTGCATACACATCAAAATAGTAAAAATCAAGAAATAATCTCATCCATTGGTTACATTCTTGGTCATCACATCCCCAATCAGACTAGAAGATGAAAAACTATTTTGGAACCCTTATCCAACATTAATCCATCCCTCGAGTAAAAATAATCAAATCGAGAATAAATTTCATCTAATTTCAAATAGGGATCCAAATGGGGATGATATGATACTCTGAATAAACCCTTGGAATAAATATATTAGCTATCATACATGGCAAACATTATTGCGTATCCTCACCTTAAGTATTTTTATTAAAACAATACAAAACCTAAGTGGTATAGAGAAGATGAATATTGTGTTTATCATAATATTCAATACCATTATCTTAATTGATGTAATAGACTCAAAATTTATATCCAAGGTTAGATTGATCATGGATAAATCAAAATATAACAAAATATATTCATGTCTAAGAATCAACAAATTAGGATATGCCAGGATCCCTTTCTCCAACACAATCAAACTCATCAAATTTCCCATCAAATTTGACATTTATATAAAATCATCCATCTTAATCCAATTAACCTTTGATTATTCACCCTTTAACAATCCTACCATCTTTATTGATCCTCATTTTAATGATGCTCTATATGACTATCCACCCATCTTTGATGAACCCTTTTTTGATTATCCCATATCCAAATAACCCATCATGGATGAGTAGTTCATATAATTTTTGGTAATTTATTCATCTCGAGGGCTTAGTTTCTAAATATGAAGTGAAAAAGGTACTTGTGGACAACATAATCTAATAGGCCCTCTATGTGGCCAAATCATAAACAAAATCATAATTACCATCCACATTAGATCAAGAACCACTATCAACATCATATTTAGTGCTAACATCTCAATAAAAATTAGGATATTATGGCATCGACTACACACCTCCTATAGATCAATTTGAATACATCAATGATCCTTCATCATTTTTTATTTAGGTTACTTTTGCATCAAAACAAGTTATCCTAGTAACCTCTTTTATGATTATGAAACCTTTAATTCTTACATCAATATCATCTATCATTTTCACATAAACCATCTTATCCTTGATCTTCACATTCAATCTCTTACACTTGTTGATTGGGACCAATAAAATCACACATCATTTGGATTATTTCATAACAACATATCAGTTGCATAATTTAGGGGGATCTAAAACAACATTTAGTTAAAGAATAATTCCCCTAGTGAAACCCTATTTGAGGCACTATAGGACCATAAAGCTAAAAATAGTAGAAGTCAAATTTTTTTTCTCTTGTGAAACCATGTTTGAGACACTAGGGGAAATCAAAATAAAAACCTCTAATCCCTTAGTGAAAACCTCTTTGAGGTATTATTGGACAATCCAAATCATTAAGATAATAAAAATATGTATGAAAGCCTATTTAATGCATTATTATATGAAAAAATAATTTCGAAATTGCTTGATGAATACATCATTAAATTTAATATCAAAATAATTGATAATATAAAAATCATTCATCTTGAAGAAAATTTTAGGCCTAAGGAGTATATAAATCTAGTGGCTCTTTTGAGATAATTTTTAGAGGTCTTTAACCCCCCAACATCTGAAATCATGTCATACTTGGAACATCCAAAATAAAAAATGATGTGTGTGATTGTTATTCTTAATTTATATTGGTCCCCCAAAATGTACGCATCCCTTCATAATCATATAATTCATACAAATCCTATTTAACAAAATTACATTAAATACTTCATTGAATTCTTATCATAATTATACCTCCTTAGAGGCACTCTCTCTCATAGAGCCTACAAAGACAACTTGTTTAGAGGATTGGAGAAAGAATAACCAATAACCAATATATAACACAAAAACATAAACAATAGGACCCAAGCACAGAATTTTTTTAGAATAGATGTGGGATACAGATTAGAAAAGGTTCAACATTATGCATCTTCTAATCCTCCAATGAGTTCAAATGTCAAAATATCAAAAAAAAATAATCAAAAGAGAGAAATAATTCATCTAATGCTGAAATTTTTTTAACCCTATGTTTTGAGTAAGGATCATATGGATTTAGGGTTAATAATATACAACAATAAGAACAAGGATGATAAAATGATATATACAAAGCCAATTAATCATAAAACTTAGATAAAATATATATGGAATTTATTATGTTGAAATATGTTAAAATGGAAAGTATAGTTATGCTTTATATTCAATGATAATGAAAATAAGATATTTAATTAGTTCTGATGCTAACATAGATTTCGAGTTGAAATAGGTAGAAATTAAACCATAAAAATATTCTGGATCAATTGATAAATTATGGATATTTGACTTTTGTAGCCATGGACATTTCCATCAATCTTAGATGGTTATATCAACACTTATTTTTTACCTAGACTCATATGTCATATGAAATAATTTTTGCATCTAGATGCAACCACATCAAATATTATAGTTTTGGTATCACCTTCATTTTGGTGTGCTTAGATTTAAATCATGGGATATTTTTTGCATATAAAATAACAAAACCCTAGTTATTCATCTTCATAGTGGTTGTGGGAGAAATGGGTTAGTGCGCTCACAATGTCAAGCTAATTATAAATACCCCTTTATTAATTGGTGTTACCTAAATAGCCACTACTCTGAAGAGGGCCTTATACTAAAGGAATTATCCCTTAATGTGTTGGCTTGTATGTGCACAAGGGTGGAAATTTGGAAAGCAAGTAAAAAAGTGACCTAGTTTATAACTTCTCAAGAAAAAAATCATGGCATGTTAATTTATTACTTATATTTATATTTTTTATCCCTATGATTGACATGGAAATAGGATAGAATAATAAATCTTTTTCTCACCTCAATGTTTTTTTATCATTGACATGTGAGAAGGTATGAGATTGCTAGGAAATTGCTAGGTGAAAAATGAATGAGGACAAATCTTGTATTTATACCAATCCCTTCAGATAATATATTTCAATAAATTACTTAGTCAAAGCATGGGTATACATTATATTTTTTAATTGAATTACTTTAGGGCACTAGAAACTTGCATTGCGTCAGGACACTTATGTTGACATAGGCATTTGATTGGGATACAATTGTCTGCAAAGTAGAATGATAGGTACATGTCCATAACATGTAGAGATGGAAGATAAGTAGATTTTGATAATTTTGGTCATGATAGAAGGCTTAGGTCATTAGGATGACATTGGTCAGATGAAGAGATAATCAATGAGCTTAAAGAGATAACAAATACAAGACTTTTAGTAGTGAAAAAGGTCTAAAACTGAGAAGAATAACCAAGGTATATATTTTCCAAATGTAAAAGAATAAGGTGACATATAAATCTTAAATATTGTCTAAATTTACCCCCTCATTTTAATCTAGTAATTAAATTATTGGTTTAAAGAGGAAAAAATGTGTACCTAGATGTGTATATCATACCTTGGCTTTGCATGATCCCAAATTGAGTATTTTTCTTGTGACTTACCTAAAACCAAGATCACGTTACAATATATAATCAGTACATACATTTTAAAATTTAAGTAATTTTAAGTTATTGAAATTGAAATAGATCAATGTTTAGGATTACACCTATGTATTTAAGTGGCTACCTTGTTTTTTTAGTAATTTGATTAAAAATATAAAATATGTATCATATGAAGCATTAGAGATGAGATTAGGACAAATATAAATTTTGAATGTGTATATTATATAAATACTGAAGGACAAAACTTTCCCCCAACCTTGGATCTAAATGTGAGTTTCTATCGGGAAGTTGAGATTAGCTCAACTGTGTAACCCAATCATACTTATAACCTGGTGAGTGTGATTGAACAAAGTCAACTCACACTATAAATCTAGTGTGGTTGGATAAGGTCCAACCTATAAAATTGAAAATATTAAATGATATAATTACCTTAACAATACCAAAAACAAAACCAACTACTACACTAGATTTGCTCAATACAATCCATAAAAGTCCAACCTAGTGAGTGATGATAGTCCATAATTTCTTTTGAAATCTAAAAATAATTTTATTTTGTAATATTAGGTTTAGAATTTCATTGCATATACACCTTGGATATGTCTCATGTTGAAACTATGTAAAATAATTTTACCAATATATATAATTATACCATAACTATGTATCTGAATCATATAATTGTGAATTTGGTCGACTTCAAATTTTAAAAAGTGTGGAGGACATGATTTTCATAACATGTCATCACTATATATGAATAAATTGGAAAAATGATATAAGTTCGAATATGGAGGAAATGTTTCCAAAACATGCTAGGCAGACGCAGGATCATGGGGGACAAAAGGTCTGGTATAAAGCGACACTTTATTTTGAATATTATAGTAGGTGATCATAGAGAGAATGTTAAAGCCACTTGGAAAAATAATTTGACAATGACACAATAATATGAATTGTGTAATTTTGAATCTAGTTTCTAAATATATAATTTTTTCCATACCCAAATGGTAAAAGTGTGTGAAATAAATCTATTTCTGAAAATGGCTTGACCCTTTTTTTAAAAATCTATAAGGATACTACATGTGTACAGACACACTTTTGTTAAATAAATGATTAAATTGATGTATGAAATTTCATATATGCATAGGTGGAATGTCAAATATTGATCAAGATATTTTTTATTAATTTGTTTATAAATATATAGTTTTCTAATAATTTTACAAGTCAAGATAGATGGAAAAGTGGAATTGCAAGCACATTAACACATCTTTTTGACATTAACTTCATAAAAATCAACTTATTTTACAAATCATAGCCAACAATACATATATTGGCTAGGTATAAGTTTTATAAAATTTTGATTAATGGTCAAATAATTATAAAATTATTTGTAACAATATGTATATCATCCATAATGAGGTATGTTATGTAGAAAGTGGGTAATGATTATATTAAATAGTTTAATAATAAAAAAATTATATATTCAAAAACTATACTTTTTCCTCTACAAACCCATATATTTTTTTCTTAAATAATAAAATATGTTTTATCATATTTGTCGACAAAGATGAAAAATACTCCTAAATGTCTTAAAAATAAAGTGTGATGCTCCATGGATGGTTTCAGGCTAGGTTCAAACCTTCCCAAGCCTATATTCAAATAATGTTTTGAGAAAAAATGTATAAAATTTAAAATTTGAAAGGGAATATGCCATTTTTAAGACCAAAATCCTTATTTAATGTTTTTTGTATTTTGATCCATGCATCAAAATAGGGCATGTGTATTTTATGAAAAGGTATACACCCTTTATTATTCATGAATTTCTCTTGTTTGCTAATGAATTTAACTCATTCATATTACATTTTTCAAACTTCAAATTATTTTTTTATGTTGAAACTCAAAAAATTATTCAAATTATTCATTTACTTTGTCTTTAGATTATTATAAATTCATTAATTTATACTCTAGATGTGACTTATTTGCATAAAGATAAATAATGGGGTTAGGTCATGGACATAAAATACCAATCAAATATCTAAAAAATGATAAAATCAAAGTGTATAAAGAAAAAAGAAAAGAAAAATAGAAGCATATAGGAGGGCATCCATAAGAGATTTTGGGAAACGTAAAGGTAATTCCTCCAAACCATGTAATATTTCAAATGAAATTTGCATTCTCAATTCCATAGAATTTAATATAGGTAGTCTTTAAATTTGATAAGAGAACACAACCAATCATTATTCAATGACGAAATTCCAAATGTAGAACATGTAACTAATGAATTTGTATTAAGTGATGAAACATATGAAGAAACATAATATAATGAAACATCCATCTATAATGAAGTTTTTGTGCATGGTGATAATCAACATCAAGTAATGTCCCCAATTCATGCCTCTCTTAATGAAGAAGAATTCAATTCACTTATAGGGTCTAATGTAGATAGTCAACCCACTATTATCCCTGTTATGATTGAAGTGGCAACAGTACCTAATTTATTAAAAAATATAGATCCTACCCCCACAACTCTAAATATAATGAGATGGGAACCAAGATATTTGTTTGAAATAAATGAGAAAATATTAAAACATATGGAAGATAAAATTTCATAAATATTAGTTTAATGTCGTGCTCAATGTGTAGGGGACTATGCATTTGAGAATTAAATCCATATAAAATGGTGTCAACTATTTGTTTAATTAATGAAAATATAAAAAATGTGATCTATGATTAATTTATTGTTGAGAACATCCAACATGGAGGGAATGAATATTATAATAGTAAAGAATCTATTTAATGAATTGAAGGCAATAGGTAATAAAAGTAATAAAAAAGATAGTAATGTGGCATGATGAGTAATAATGGAATCTATATTGAGTAAGTCAACATATATATCTTGAATTCTTAGTGAAACATCTAAATCCTTGAGCTTCAATACAAAAATTGTAAATAATTCCATGAAAAGAAGAACAAGGCTTGATAACCTTTCATTCATGGACTATTAGATTGTTAGTTGTAGAATCCCATGAAAAGATAAGGTATTAGCTGAAGTATTAGGACATTTGATTGAATTATTTTTGCATGATAACACAAGGGTATAATCTAATGTAAAAGAAGTTGTTAAAAAAATGAAAGGCTCAAAAAACTATAAGCCACATGCAAAATATTTCATAGAAATGACCCAAACATAATTTTATAAAATAATTATTGGCCAATTGATAATTAACTAGACTTCATTTGAGATGTACAAGAATTTCTATGTTAAAATCAACCAAGAACACACCACATGTTGTTCTAGGGTACATATTGAATTCTATATGCCTTTTCTTTTTTTTCCCCATCATATACATTATAGTTTATATACTGACAAGATTAGGCAAGAATTTATGGTGTCTTCCCAACCTAATACTTGAAGAGAGTTAAACCACAGTCTTTTCTATTAATTACCTGAGGGACAATTATTTTCAAAACAATGTTTAGATGAAACATGTAACATTTTTTGGTGGTTTGTCAATTTCATAAGTTTTATACATGAATAAATTTCACATGAATTTGGAAAACAACTAGTTTATTATATGAAGTATAAATTTGTATGTGTGAAAAGATGGAAAAGAGTCATGAAGATGTGAGTTGGTTACGACCAAATTTTTTGTATCTAATTTCATGTTTGAATTCAAGAAGAATAGTTTCTACCAATATGGAATACACACATATAAAAATGGTTAAATACTTAGTTTAATCTATAGAAGGTAAATTTCCAAGTTGGTACCATTATTTTAGTTGTGGAATTTATTGAGAACTATATACTACAACCACATAATCAAGTTTAATCACAATACTATAATTCAATTGAAGTTGTAATTTTCATTCATATTAGATTCAGAATGCACTTGATATAATAGATGAAAACATAAATATTTTTATGGAGTACCACTTTTATATGAGAGATGATAGATCATATTCTCTATATTTTTTCCAAAATTGTTTTAAGATATTTTATATTAATTTAAATGCAAGAAAAATAATGTTTGATAGACAATACATTTGGTAATACAATTGTGTACAGCAGTTTAATAATTTTTTTATTTGTTAAGGAGAATTCACAAGAATAATGTTGTTCAAAATTTTTGAAACTTCTTTGAGGCTAGGCATGGTAAATGGGAACATGATTGTGAATGTGCATGTATAAAAAGATCCCTTAAAAAAGAGGAGGGAAAGCACAAGGATGGTGTTAATTTTATCGATGTTGTAAGTATTTTGACTTAGTGTAATGATATTTTTGGTCATAAATTAGATAAATATTCTCTTATGTGAATATTGTTTTGGTTAATGGAATAAAAACATAATACAATGTATGAATATTGTAGTATATTACCTACACCGAGTGTTTTCCTCTCCATTTAAAGCAAAAATTCAAGTTTATGGACTATTGATACAAGGGATATGGGATTTTCATATTCCACATATGAAATTAAATTGGAATGAATGTGAGTCAAATAATGGGTTTATGAATGGTATTGTAGACCCATATCACCTATAAAGAGTATCCATTCACTCTGATTTAATAATTTTTGGAACATTAGTTTATTATTCTCAATTTAGTTCAAGGGTATAAGTAGTAAATTAAGTAAATAAATAGAAAATAAAAAAGATACTAATTTGTTTAAATTAATTAAAATTCAATCTTTTATAAAAATAATAATAAGAAGAAGAAAACAAAAATTAGCTAGAAACTGATTGATCTAATTGAGACAAAAGCTGAAACTCACTATGCATGACTAAGACACTATCACAAACTGATATCTTAACATCACTTGGTGATTAGATAGGATCATTAGAACTAGATAGTAGTAGAAATAACACTATAGTCCACCTTTAGTGCTATTGTCCTAAGGATCTGAGATTTCTAGGTTTTATTTCCTATGTCTATGTGACCCTATCTATGAATTTTCATCAGCTAGAAGTTTGAATAGCTCCCTATAGAGCAAATTATTTCTTCAAACACTATCTTCCATTATGTTTTGAATAATTTTGATCAAGAGGCATGAGTTAGTGTGTGTAATGTATACTAGTTATGCTTCACACCCTGTGTGTGGGCACACTTCCTACATAACAGTACTCTGAAGACGGATTGGGCCATATGTAGTTTTCTCCAATTAATGTGCTTTGTCTAATTATGTATATGAATATATAAAATTATAAACTAGATGTGCTTAAGGAGGCTAGGGACTAGTGTAAGGACTTTAATGAGCTTATAAGTGTGTTGGTTGGCTATATGTAAAGGGTAGGGAAGATTGCTTAAGTAGTCTTGCTTGAATTCTTGCTTGGTTAATGATAATTTCCAACCTTTTTCAAATGATCTTTGAATGGGATTTTATATGGATCTATTACTCATGGACTAAATTTTATTATATTAGGTTGTTAAGGATAAGGTGGGGAACCATAATAAATTAATCATTGGGGCCAAAAATGGGCTTGGACAATAGAGTTAAAAGTAGACAGTAGTGGCACCAACACTATAGTCTAAGTGTGGCATTATTGTCTTGAGTAGAAGGAAACTAGGGGGATTGATTTGTCATGGAAAGAGGGGTATGGCTCAGCGAGGATCAAGCTTGGAAGGCTATAGATGACTGAGAATTAGTAAAAATAAGACTAAGAGGGTCATGAATGCAAGCATGAGGGACCTAAGAGTTGGTTGTCATTAGCCATGCTCAAGTTACCATTTTATACATTTTATATGACTACATTACCTACCCTTTATTCTAGTGATGTAACAAAGTAAAATACTGGGATAAAGAAAAAATAGAAAGCATACTTGAACTTACCTACAAGGATGAAGCTCATGAAGTTGTGTGATGTTGTGTGTGTATAGAGAGAGCATGATATGAAGTGTGAATCTAAAAGAGAAAATATAAAGTAGACTACTTCTTACTAAATACAATATATAAAAAATAATAATGTACAAATTGGGTAAGAGAGAGAGGATGAGAAAGGAATGAATACAATTCATTAGGTATGCAAACCAGTATAAAACATGTTGTGACATTGAGTGATGCTAGATTATGTTGAGCAATGCTATAAGGTGTTGTACCAAGAGTAATATCATGAACATAGTTGATTGTTTAATTCCGCAAGATTATCTCAAGAATGAAAAGGCTAGCCTATTACCTCCATTGTAGGCCACTCAGTGAAACTAGGTGATCATGTGTGTTTTGATTGATGTTTTGACTATGTGTCCAATATTTTTAAATAGGTGTCTCAAGAATAAAAAGGATATCTAGTACTTTATCTCCATCATTTTCCATTAAGTGAATTTAGGTGGTCTTATGTGTGATGATCAATGTCTAGACTATGTGTCTAATCCCTCTGATTAGGTTGCTCAAGATTACAAAGGCTAGCTAGTCATTTGGCTCCATCATTGCCCTATGAAGTGAAGCTATAAAATGATATTGGTAAGAATTTTATGTCATATGAGATGAATCTTTAATCCCATGAATGCTATATGATCTAATAATGTTAGCATGGATAGTCAAATGTATTCTAGAAACTAGGCCACTCTTGGCCATTCCAAATGGTGGAGATTAGACTTGTATAAAATCCACTCTGAATTAGTGCACTAGACTTATAAAAAAGCCACTCGAGACCTTGATAACATAGGAACTCAAGAATTTAGGCATGTATGAAATCCATTCCAAAATGATGTTAAGCACCTGTAAATGGAATATGGCACACAACTACTGAGAATGTCTGGATAATGCTAAACATGGAAAGAAAAGAAAACAAATGTGCCAACACATTTCCCCCAATAATTATTATATAGAAAATGGATTTTGATCTAGAATTTATACAAAATACCCTATCTAAAGCTAGAAATTATAGCCATCATGTCTTGGATGATGCCTCCTATATCTAGATTCTTTGAGAAAAACTATACTAAAACTGTTGATTCTAGTCTAAACTATAGTTAACAAAACTATAACTAAACTTCCCTTTCTATCTATTTATAGAAAAATTTGTCTTTCTATTACTTGGACAAGAGAATAAAAAGTGGACACTAGTGGCACTAACACTATTATCCAAGTTGGGTGTTGTTATTCAAGGCTAAATTTGATGATTGTTCTAGATTCTTAACTATCTACCTGGTCTATTCTAACTATTTTGATGTTTGGTTGTTGTTTTGGGTGTTTTGAATGTTTTTATTTCTAAGATGTGATCTCTAAGAGAAGACACTTATTTTCTTCCCCCTATTTTGAGGGTAGGAATGAAAACCCTACAATGAGTACCCTCAGAAGAAAAATCCCTACAAGTGAGTTATGATGTAAAGATACATGATATAGCAATGATAATAGATAAGATATCTCAAGAAGTAACATGAATTATATTGAGATATTGTTAAATCAATAGGGGTATGGCTAGATAGATGTAAAAATGCAATATCATGTCCAATATACTAAACTATAAATTAAAGTCTAGCTAGTTTTTACTTGTTAGTTAGAGGGATAGAGCATGATGTCCATCGTGGCATCCAAAAAATCAAGATAAATGCATGATGTGAATCATAGAATTATAATAAATGAAAATCAAACAAGATAAAATAACACAAGGAAATAAACAAGAAGCATACAGGTGTGGCTGAAGAACCACAAAAATAAGGGACCTAGGCATATATCAAGGCACATTCAGGAGATAAATAGGGAATGAGAAATACAAACAATCTAGCTACGCTAAACAAGAATAAAAAACATGTAAGTAACTTCAAATAAAATAATATCTAACTAATCAAATCAAGATGGAAATTGTGTAATACATGTTAGTACGAGACTAGGTATATACTAAGAAATACACAAGTGCTATATACTAGTGCGTGTTGATATAATAATGTATGTAAGCTAGTAAGTAATTTACAACAACATGATAACTAGAGTGTGTGGTATAGAAATGACATAACCTAGATGGTGTATTCATATAGAAGATGGCCCCAGTGGGTATGTATATCAATGTCTCTCTTGATGTAAAATTAGGATGGCCCCTCAATGGGTAGAGTGAAGCAATCAAAGAGTTGGAAGTCACTGCACACACTCAAAGAAGATCAAGTGAAGCATGGTAATGTAAATAAATTAACAAACAATATCATAGAATATCATATGTAAGTATATCATAGTAGTAGCAATGTAAATCATGGATAATTCATGAAATTAAAATATATTTAGTGTTTTTTAATTTATTTGCATGTTCTTTAATTTTGAAATTTTGTATTATTTTTGAATTTTTAAAAATTTTGAGCTATGTATAATCAAGCATAAGTAACTATGTATAGGTGATACTAAGAAAATTATGTACAAGTAATCATAATGAGATTATATATTAGCATATGAATAAAAATATAGGCAAGAGGTGGTAAAGGGTCTAAGGATGGAGCTAGTTGAAGATGGATAAGGAGGAAGGGATCACAACTATCATCAAATGCCTCAAGATCATCATCATAAGTATAATCATGTGTTGTAGAAGTTATGTACATGGTATCATCTTGCCAAAGGCAAATTGAAGGTTACTCTGGTGGTGATGTAAATTAAATAATACCATAAACTTGTAGTTTATCCAATCTCTTTTCTAAAGCTATAGATGAGTTTGTATCATGACCTATGTTCTTGTGAAAGAGACAAAATAATGTTAGAAATATTGTCATTTATGTCAAAGGTCTAGCGTTATTGGTGATAAAGGCCCCATTGCATTTAATGATGTTTGTAATACTTATATCTTGGCTAATGTGTGTTAGTATTTATTTAATATTAACAAATATTTTATTGGTTGCATGTAAGACAAAAGAAGGGCCCATGGAGAATTCAAAGAGTCACAGGGTAAAGACAAAGTAAGAATGGGATGCATTTTCCCATGAAGAGTCATCTTGGGGAGCTCCAAGAGTCACTAAGTGAAGATAAAAAAGGAAGGGTAGAATTTCTCATGAAGGGACACTTTGAGGAATACAAAAAGTCACCAGATAAGGACAAAAGAGGAAATGACATTTTTACTTATGAAGGGTCACCATATGACTTTTCAAATACAAGGATACAAAGGGTCATGAATGTGTCATGCCATTTTCCATGAGGATTGAAGGGTCACAAAGGGTGAAGGACAAAGGTCATTTGGAAAGCTATAAATAAAGGATTGAGAAGCCATTTGTAAGAGTGTGAGAGTGAGTATGATTTACTTTATTATATCTAGCTTAGAAGAGCAAAGGTGAGAGAGAAAAGTGATATTGCAATGAACTATTATTTATTGAGATAGCAACATTGAGAGATAGTTGTGTGGTATATATAAAAGGGGTTGGTTCTCATGAATTGTTTTTGTGTTGGTTCTCAACAAAGGGGTTGATGCTCCTACAAGTTGGTGCTTGTGAATACTGTAGTTTGAGTTGGTTCTCATTCATATAGTTGAGATTGTTCTCTATGGTTTTTTTCACATTGGGTTTCCATGTTAAATCTGGTGTCTCTCTCTACCTTGTGTGGTGTTTATTATTTTCATTTTATTGCATATCTTGAATGTATGTTAAAGTGGAATTTGATTAAGGGAAAGTTTATAATATTTATGATATACTAATTCACCCCCCCCTCGCTCAATATATCCCATGCTTAATAATTGGTATCAGAGCAGATTCCTTTTTAAAAAGTTTTACAACTTTAAGGTAGATCGGGAAAGCACAAGATGGACATATATGAAGATGCCTCTGCAATAAAAATAATAGATGATCAAGAAGAAGAAGAAGAGGATGAATCCAAAGTGAATCTAGAAGGAGAACTCATTTGTGCCTTAGAAGAGTTAAAATCTGTTAAAAATAAAAATCAAAGATTGAAGCACCAGATCAAGAAAAATGACAAGGAGTCAAAGGAAATAATTGAAGATCTACAAGCACACTTTGAAGAAGCCAAGAAGAATGAAGAAGATCTAATGGCATAGTTGAAAAAGTAAGAAAAGAATGTGAAAGGTATGTTATTGAAATTACTTTTTTTTTAAATAGATCTTGGTAAAACAAATAAAGCAATCAATGATATAGTAGACAATGATTCAAAATTCAAGAATAAAACTAATATGTTGAATAAGATATTATAAAGCCAAAAGGAATTATTAAATAAGATAGGTAATAGATTTGAAAATAAAAAGAGCTATGTTGAAGCTCTTACAAAAGAGGAAACAAAGAGGGAAGAAGTGAAGAATATAGAGGACATCTCAAACAAAGAAGGCTAGAGGGAACAAAGCTAAAAAAGGCAATCAGGTCATAGATACACATACATGTCCTATTTTTATGGTTACTATTTTTATTTTAATGGATATGGTCACAAGAAATTAGAATTTAGAAAAAAAGCTAACAGTCTCATAAATAAGGAAAAGGAAAGTCATGTAGAGTCAAGCAAAAGCTACAACTCTTTTTCTCCTCTATCAAGATTTGATGAAGAGACCATAATTTGTTATAAGTGTAACAACTTCAAACACATAGCTCAGTACTATAGAAGTGTGCTTGAGTTAGTTAATAAGGACCAGAGTTTCAAGGCTCCATTCATCAAGAAGGTTCAAACATGGTAGAAGAAACAACCTAAAGATTTTATGTCAGTTCAGATAGCTTTGCATGCAAGAAATGAAGAAAATCCATGGTTCATTGATAGTGGATGTTCAAGGCACATGATAGGAGGCAAGAGAAAGTTCATAACCTTGAAGAAGATTAATGGTGGCATAGTGAAATTTGGAGACAATAGTACTACCAGAATTGCTGGAAAAGGTACACTAAGTTTGGATAATGGTAAAACTAAAATAGAAAATGTTTTATATGTAGAAAGTCTTAAGCATAATATTTTGAGTGTAATTCAAATGTTTGATTAGGGGCACACACTAAATTTTTATGTATAAGGTTATGAAATTAAAAGAAAAGATTCATATGTTTTAGTTGTAGATACTCGGAGAACAGGCAATACTTGTATATGCTATCAGACATCAAAGGTCAAAGATGTTTAAGTCAGATTGAATAAAGTTGGATATGGCACAAGAGAATGGGGCACATAAATTTTGACAATCTTTTCAACATCAACAAAAAAAAAGGTAGTTAGACATCTTCCAAAGATTACAAAGCCATCTGACACTCTTTGTGGACCTTGTCAGCATGGGAAGTAGGCTAGAAGGAGATTCAAAACAAAAGAGTACTCAACCACTCAGAAGCTAGAGCTTATTCATACTAACCTATATGGACCTATGAGGACTCAAAGTACTCAAGGTGATAAATATTTCATGTTGCTTATTGATGATTTTTCATAAATGACTTGGGTAATGTTTTTAAATAAAAAGTTAGATACTTTTAGACATTCTAAATCATTCAAAGCATTAGTTGAGAATGAAACTAGTTTGAAGATGAAGTGTCCAAGATCAGATCAAGGAGGAAATTTCATGTTAGATCAATTTATTGAGTTTTGTGAAGATCATGGAATAAAGAGACATTATTCAATAGCTATAACTCCTAAAAAAAATGGAGTAGTTGAACGAAAAAATAAAATAGTTTAGGAGATGGCAAGGACAATGCTAAATGAATCCAAGATAGTAGATAAATATTGGAGAGATGCAATTGGTACAATAGTACATATTCAGAGTAGAGAATTATTAAGAGTAAATAGTGATAAGACTCCTTATAAGCTATGGAAAGACAAACTAACAATAGTTGATTATTTCAAAGTTTTTAGTAGTAAATGCTTCATAAAGAGAATCGATGAAAAACTTGGCAAGTTTGAATCCAAATCAGATGAAGGTATATTTTTTGGTTATTTTTTCAAAAGTTAAGCTTATAAATGTTATAACAAAATAACCAAGAAAATTGTTAAAAGTGAAAGTGTCAGGATAAAAGAAGATGGAACACAAAGAATCAATGATCCAATAGACATTCCTAAAATGCTTGAAGAGGAAGGATTTGAAGAATTAGATGAATATGAGGAGGACAAAAAGGGCATTAAAAATCCATCCAAATATGTTTAGAGAAATCATAATGAAAGTGACATCATCGAGGACATAAATGAAGCAATTTATACCAGAAGAATGATGGTAAGTGAATCTAAACAAGTTAATCTCTCTTTGTTATCTAAAATTTAGCCTAAAACCTTTTTAGAAGCTAGACATGATGAGCACTGGGTTAAGTCTATCGATGAACAATCAAATCAAATAGAAAAGAATGATATTTGGGAATTAGTGTCTAAACCAAAAGATCACAAAGTGATAGGAACAAAATGGGTTTATAGAAATAAGTTGAATGAAAATGGAGAAGTGACCAGAAATAAAGCAAGATAAGTATGTAAAGGATATGCTCAAATTGAGGGAATAAATTTTGAAATAAATTTTGCACCAGTGGCAAGGTTAGAGGCTTTTATAATGTTTCTTGCATATGCAGTGTTTAAAAATTTCAAAGTGTTTTATATGGATGTCAAATCTACCTTTCTAAATGGGAATCTTGAAGAAGAAGTCTACATTGAGCATCCTGAGAGATTTATTCTCTCAAATATTAGTAACCATGTATGTAGATTGAAGAAAGCATTGTATGGATTGAAACAAGCTCCTAGAGCTTGGTATACAAGACTTGATAAGTCCCTGCAAGATTAAGGATTCAAGAGAGGATTTGTTGATAGTAATATTTACATCAAAATATAAGGTGGACATCAATTTATTATTGTGGTATATGTTGATGATATAATTTTTGGAACAAATATTCAAGAGATGACAAAAGAATTTTCTAATAGAATGCAAAAAAAATTTGTGATGTCTATACTTGGAGAATTATCATTTTTCTTAAGATTGCAAACATTTCAATCAAATAAAGGAATTTTCATATCTCAAAGTAAATATGACAATGAAATGTTGAAATATTTTGGTTTTGGATATTTTGCACTAGTTGGCACACCTATGTATATAATAAGGTGAGAAAGGATGAAGAGTCACCTATTACCGGTCAATCTTTGTATAGATCTATGATTGTTAGTCTTTTATATTTAACAACATCGAGGCTAGACATCATGCATGTTGTAGGTATAGTTTCAAGATATTAATCATCTCCAAAAGATAGTCATGTTTAGTTGGTGAAGAGAATATTCAAATATATCAAGGGGACATTTGATTATGGTATCCCAAAGGTAGATATTTCACTTTGTTTGCTTATACAGATTAAGATTGGGCAGGGTGCTTAGACGATAGAAAAAGTACAAGTGGAGGAGTTTTCTTCCTTTATAATAGCTTAATATCATGGCTAAGTAAGAATTATAATTTAGTATCACTTTCTACAGCTAAAGAAGAATATACTATAGCAGTATTGTGTTATACTCAAGTGCTTTGGATGAAGCAAACTTTGGAAGATATCAAGGTAAAGTATGATGAACCTATTTTAATTTTTTGTGATAACATAAGTACTATAAATATTTTTAAGAATATAGTAATGAATTCAAGAACAAAACACATTCCCATTAGATATCACTTCTTGGGAGAGCAAGTTACTAATCAATAGGTTAAGATGGAATCTATCAGTACTATAGAGTAGATTAAAAATATTTTCATAAAGGCACTACCAAAAGACACATTTGAGTATTTGTGAGAGAATTTGGAAGTAATTTCTTTTACATCCTAAAATTAAAATTCAACATTAGTTGAGGAGGATCTAAGTGTTAGCTCCAGGTAGTCCCTTTTCCATTTATGTCAATGGGGGAGAATAATAGGTATAGAGAATAGGTACAGGTTGTTACAATAAGGGGGAGTTACTATATGTTTTTAGATGACAGTATGTGTAGGTTTCAGGATGTGGTAGTTTCAAGATTGAGGTTACCATCAATAACAAAGGGGGAGATTATTGGAAATATTGTCATTGATGTCAAAGGTCTAGCATTATTGGTGGTAAAAGCCCCATTACATTTTTGATGTTTATAATAGTTATATCTTGGCTAATGTGTGTTAATATTTATTTAATATTAATGAATATATTTTTTCATTGTATATAAGTCAAAAGAGGGGCCCATGGAGAAGTCAAAGAGTCATGGGGTAAAGACGAAGGAATAATGGGATGCATTTTCTCATGAAGAGTCATCTTGGGGAATTCCAAGAGTTGGCAAGTGAAGACAAAAGTGGAAGGGTACAATATCTCATGAAGGGACACTTTGACTAATATGAAAAGTCACCAAGATAAGTACAAAAGAGGAAATGACATTTTTAATTATGAAGGGTCATCATATGACTTTTCAAATTCAAGGATACAAGGGGTCATACAAGTTTGGTGCCATTTTACATGAGGATTGATGGTTCACAAATGGTGAAGACCAAAGGTCATTTGGAAAGCTATAAATAAAGGATTGAGAAGAGATTTGTAAGAGTGTGAGAGTGAGTATGGTTTATATTTGTTATATCTAGCTTAGAAGATAAAAGGTGAGAAAGAAAAGTGATATTATAATGAGCTGTCATTTTTTGAGATAGAAACATTGAGATATAGTTGTATGGTATACATAAAAGGGTTTGGTGCTCCTATGGGTTGGTGCTCATGAATTGTTGCTATGTTGGTGCTCAAAAAAGGGGTTGGTGGTCCTATGGGTTGGTGCTCATGAATTTTAGCTATATTGGTGCTTAGTAAATGGGTTGGTGCTCTTACATGTTGGTTCTTGCAAATATTGTAGTTTGAGTTGGTGCTCATTCATATACTTGAGATTGTTCTATGTGGTTCTTCCCACATTAGGTTTCCTTGTTAAATCTAGTGTCTCTCTCTATCTTATGTGGTGTATATTATTTTAGTTTTATTGCATATCTTAAATGTATGTTAAAGTGGAATTTGATTAAGAGAAAGTTTATAAGATTTATGATTTACTGACTCACCCACCCCTCTCAATATATCCCTTGCTTAACAAATAGGTGACTATCCTATTGTGATAATCTACTAATATATCTATGTCACACTATAGATAAGGTGATTAATCCATGATCAAGTAACATATGTAACATAATCTATGATTAATTTCATGTGATGCCTACCTGAATCTGAATGATTAGGTATATATCCATAGAAGTAACCATGTGAACTGTATGTGCAAAGTGATTTAGCTGTGGCCATGAATGTGGAGTATATCCTAAGTGTGTAATTTGAGATGCTAAGAGTGATGTAGGATGTCTAATGATGGATCTATATTCATCTTTGTATTCCCCTGGGCTAATGTGTGTAAATATCAATCCACACAAATAGTCATCTATGAGTATGAGTGTCATATCATCATCTGAAGAAGCCTAGGAATCTATATCAACATCATGTACATATGGTAAATTATAATTTAGAAGGGGTAACTATGATATGGGGGTCTCATCAACTATAGTATTAGAAGATAATGGTACTATGAGAGTATCTATAACTGATGGAATGACTATCTATATAATTAATTGGTACTACTAAAATTACTATTGGTGAATGTATAATTGTAACAAGTGTAGGGATCATGACTGATGGAGTTGATAGAACAAATGAATTAGCTATGACTAGCTAAATATCTAGAGCTAAGGTAAAAACTATAAGTGAAAGAGTATAAAAAGTGCTAGTCTCTCCAACCTCATATGTATGTATCTGATCATGAGAAATGCAATTAGGTGGTGGTTAAACTATGATATGAGGTGTCTTATCTAGAAAAATAGTCGAATAAGAATCTATAACTCAATAATATCTAAATGGGTGGTTATTTTATAGACTTGTGTATATGTATCCCTCATGGAAAAACATAACACATCAATGAAAAGTAGAAATAACTACCCCCATAACATGTATCCAATGTCATCCAAGTAACATATTATAATGAAGAGGACCTGGAATGACTTGGAACTATGTAGAGAGGGTTTTAGGTCCTATCATGATATCTAAAGCAATAGTACCCAATATCTATCACAGTATATCATCAAACACTTAAATGTTATTATCTAATTTTTCCATGGGTTTCATGTCTATGCCCATGGTATGTAAGAATGCAATAGTAAATATATTAAGTCTAAAACCACTATCAACTAGAACTCTCTTAATTGTGCTAGTTTTGACTTGAGCTTATATGAATAGTGTTAGATTTTTATCAATTATTATCTGAGATGTCATGTCATCATGATCAAAATTTCTAGCAACTTCTATATTTTTTAGTGTGTTTACCATTGATGCAAAATAATAAGGATCAGAGTCAATGGGTATATAAGTATAAGTGAGTGCTTGATAGAGAATGTCCTTAAACACACTGGCTTTCTAAAGAAGTTATAACATGAAAATCTTAGTTAGAGTGTTTCTCAATTGATCAAAAATATCATATGCCTTGTGTGGATCTACCTAAGTAGGTGGATTGGGCCTTGGATGGGAAGGAATAGGAGGGTGGCAGGGATCCTAACTAGGTGGAAGAGGCATGGTGGCGTATTGAGTAATAACTATAACATGTTATCTATTATCTATATAGGGATAATACTACTTACAAGAGGAGAGAAAATATAATCTATAGGTCAAGGTGGTGGAGGTACAAAGGGTGTCAACTTGGCTCTCTAGTGATGGGTAGTGACCTAGGGAAGAGCAAAATGGACTATGTAACATGACTTGGAATGGGATAGAGGCTCCAATAAAGGTAATGCAAAACATATCTTAAAATTTTTAATAATAAATTTATTAACATCATCCCATATTATGAAACATAAGCATGAAATTTAAAGAATAAATATTTGTATTAACATATGATAATCTTCATCATTCATGTACATAAGTGAGATAAATTTTTCCAATCTGATTATAGATGTAAGGTGATACCTCAAGAAGAAATGGGACCTAATTTAGGATAATATGGTTTTGAAGGAAGATTATTTTAGTAATTTAATATGAAAATTTGAAGTTTAATGTGAATTTCTAAGTTATATAAGTAAAAAATCATAAATTTATTGAAAAATTAGTGATTTAGTAGGACCTAGTAGATGCAACTAGGTTTTTGAAAAATAAATGATTTTGAAAATTACTATTTAATTTTAGAATTTGAATGGATTATTTAATTTAAATATGTTACTAAAAATTGATAAAATGATTTGAAAATTACTAGAAAAATACTGGGACCTAGTATGTGTAACTAGGGTTTTAATTTTTTTTTTAAATTACTACAAAATTTTAAAATTTAATATAAATATCTGATTTTATTATGTAGGTAAAAATTAAAAAAATATGAAAAATTACAAATAAAATTACCCTAGGGTTTCTAGGGTTTTTATACGCAAACAAAGTAAGTCAAGTTCACCAAATGATTTAACAATTTTAGGAATATTGGTGTATTATTTATATTTTAGTTAATGGGTATGAGTATTAAAATTAGTAAATAAATAGATAATAATCAAGCTATTTTTTTTTTTTATTAATTACAATTTTAACTTTTCTAAAAATAGCAATAAGGAGAAGAAAAGAAAACATAGCTAGAAACTAATTGATCAGACTTAGTTAAAATATAGATTTCACTGTGTAGGACTAACACACTAATCAAAATAATATATAAAATTTCTTATATGATTAAAGAGGAGTGATAAAATTAGACAATAGTGGCACTGGAGCTATAGTCCACCTCTACCACTATTGTCCTAAGGATTTGAGTTTTTTAGGTTTTGTTCATTATGTCCGTGTGACCCTCTTTGCAAAGTCTATTTAAATATAACTCTATAAATCTATTTTTAAAGTAGATTATTTATTCAAAACCTATATGACATTTTGATTTAACAAATTTTGAGCAATATTGGGTGTTAGTGTGTGTAATATGCACTGAATTTGCTTCATACTACATGTGTGGGTACACTATCTACATACCAATACTCTAAAGAGGGATGAAGCCATATATAGTTCTCCCCACTTGATGTGCTTTATAAAATTATTTATGTGAAGATGAAAAATGCTAAGGTGGATGTCCTTAATGTGGCTAGGGACCAGTGCAAGGACTTGAATGACTTTATAAGTGTGTTCACTGGTTGTACAGAGAGTAGGGAAAATTACTTGAGTAGTCTTGATTGTATTATTACTTCTATAGTGATAATTACCAACCCTTTCCCAATGATCATTGAATGGGATTTAAGACTGATATATTGGTCATGGATTTAATTTTCTCACATTAGGCTGACAAGGATAAAGATGGGGAACTAGAAGAAATTAACTATTAGGGAAAGAAATGTACTTGGACAATATCATCAAAAGTAGATGGTAGTCACACCAACACTATAGTCCAAGTATAGTGCTATTTTCCTAAGCAGATGGGATATGGGGGAATTTATTTTTCATGGAAAAATGTGCCTAGCTCATCTAAGATCAAGTTTGGATGGCTATGAATGATTAGGAATCAGTGAAAATAAGCCTAAGAGGGTCATAAAAGCAAGCATGAGGGATGTAAGGGTTGGGTGTCATTAGCCATGCTCAATTTACAAATTTTTACAATTTATATGACTATGCACTCTAATAATTGACAGATCATGAAATGGTGTCATCAGTTGACTTTGGCCACATCTTAGATCTTGTGCAACCAAGTAAAATTTATTCCTAATTTAAATGTACCACCCTATTTCTATTAGTTATATCTTTATTATTTCATATATTAGATTACAATTTTATTATACTTTAAATGTAAGGCATGTTTTTATAGTTATTAAACCTAATGACAATGATGAGGGAACACACTAATACTTGTGTCATTATGTAGATACAAAAAAATTAACCACAAAATTCATGGATGGAGAAGAGGTAATTTATCCCACTGGATCCGTAGTGGTTACAGGAACCTATATTGATAGGTACTATCAACAAATAAATAAAAAAAACTATTAATTGAATAATTTGAAACACATAGGGTGGTGCTTCATTATTCAAATCTAGTTATCACTATAAATATTCAGATGATCAAATATCATGGAAACCCTCACAATATTTTTCTTTTATAAATTGTGTGAATATGACCATGAAACAATTATTGAAACATTTGCAAATAGAGTTGATCCTGAAGGTAAATTAGATTGAATTGTTAAGTTTAATATACAAGTAATTTATCTTGCATTTAAAATTAATATAGTTATATTATTTAATTTAATGTATTTTAATTTTTAATTTTATTATCATTTTTTTGTTTTTGTTTAATTTTTTTTACAAACAATTTTAATGTAGGTTACTGGCACCAGATGAGATTACAACTTCACATGGTTTGTGTGTAGACAAGATTATACCCTTGAAATAAATAAAATCCATAAAATAATTCATATTAAGGTTATCTACATCAATAAAATAGGTTTTCACCTTCTTTCTATTTAGCCTTTCAAGAAAAAAATAAAATAGTATTATCTAGGCCTTAATTATGTTTATAGACATGATGTTTTGAGTCTTGTCTTGTAGGCCTATTTTAGACTTCATACTTGATCTGACCCTATGAAAACAAAAAAAATAGTTTTAAATACCTTTTTTATGTGTAATATAGAGATCATAATACCTTAATAAAACTTCATACAATGTTTGAATCTATTTAACAAGGCTAAATAATCAACTATTAACTTCATGTAGGTCTCTCATTAGAAACCTTTAGGAAACACAAACAAAGTCAATTGTTTCTTATCCCACATGATCTATACTCACCTGATAACACTTGGATTAGCTTTTAAATACCTCTTAAGCAATCATATATATGTTCTTGTATAAATAGTTCATCAGTTAGGAATGTAATCTAGAAGATACACCCCCTATTAACTAACTTTTAGTTCACTCTTAGAGAATTGGATGTGAGATAACAACTCATTACCATATAACACTCACATTGAATTAGAAATAATAATGTTAGGGTTTATTAAATGACTAATTTTTTCATGTTTGTGAGCTAAAAATGTGTCTCTATCCCTAACATTTCTCATGCAACTTGTGGTGGAAGTTGGATTAGTTTGCACACTCATGGATGAGGAAATTCTATTAAGGGATGTGTCTAAACAACTACAAATTTTTATCCTAAAACATGAATGATAAGGTAAAATGGTCATTATATCCTTAAATTTCCCACATAGATGTGTCATCGAATATAGTTCATCGATTAGGATAATGATAAAAAATATATGCCCCCACATACCTACTTTTGGTCAATTATTAGGGAATTCTATGCGAGAGATAACTTATTACCATTTCTCACTCATGTCATGTTAGATAAAATTATACTATGGTTGATTAGAAAACTCATACATGTAAGTTTCAGATATATGTCTTGTCTTTATCTGTCATAGTTTTCCTGCAATGTTTGATAGAAGTTGTCTTAGATTGCACTTTCAGGGACGAGTATATTCTCTTAAGGAATGCATTTGGTCAACTTCAGATTGCACTCCTAAGGCCTGATCAAGACTATAAAATGAAAATTATATCCTTATAATGCTCATATAAATATGTTGTCAAATATGGTTCATTAATTGGACTAATGACTCATAATTTACGCCCCCACTGACTAAATTTTATCATTTTATGAAGGATTTGACTATGATATAAAACTCATTTCTACATATCACTTGCATGAAGTTATAAATAATTATAACTCAATTGCTTAAATGAATCATCTATGAAAGTGTGATAGATAATGACTCATCTCTATATGTCATTATTATCTTATAACATGAAATAGAAGTTGGCTCAATTTACACACTTAAGGATTATGTGATTCTCTTAAGGGATGCATTTGATCAATTCTAAATTTTACTCCTAGGGATAAACCTACAATATCCAAGAGTTATTATAGCCTTAAATTTTCCATCCAAACATTTTAGTGAAGATGTTTCATTAACTAGGCTAATGATTCAAAATATACGTCCCCCACTGACCAACTTTTGGGTCCTTAAGAGATATTTGGCTATAAAATAAGACTCATTACCATGTCTCACTAACATCACATTAGAGAGAATAATCATTGATTTTATTATAAGAATCATTCATATAAGTGTGTGAGTTAATGTCTCATATATATCCTTCACATTTATCTTATAACACATGCCAAAAGTTGGCTCAATTTACATAATCAGGTATAATGAGATTCTCTTAAGGGATGTGTCCAGTTAACTACAAATTTCACTCCTAAGTCCTGACCTAGACCTAAAAATGGTTGTTATATCTTTAAAAATCCCATCTAGATGTGTCAACAAATATTTTTCATTGATTGGGCTAACGAGTCAGAATATATGCCCCCATTAACCAACTTTTAGCCCTTTAAGAGAGATTTGATATGAGAGAAAACTAGTTATTGCATCTTACTTGCATTGATTTACATATAATATTCTTGGGGTTACTTAGAGGAATCATACATGAAATTATGGTAGCTGACATCCCATTTATATCCATCATGGTTCTCTTACAACACACAACACAAATTGGATTAGTTTTCACACTTGGGGACAAAAAGATTCTCTTAAGGGATACATTTGATTAACTACAAATTTCACTCCTAGATTCTAACTAAGACCAAAAAATTATTATCATAGACTTAAAATTCTCATCTAAACATTTTTTAAAACATGTTTCATTATTTGGGTTAATGAGTCAGAATATACATCCCCATTGACCAATTTTTGGTCCATTATTAGACAATTAGCTAGAAGAAAAAAATAATTATTGCATATCACTTGCATCAAGTAATATATAATATTTATAGGATTAATTATAGGACTCATATATGTAAGTGTGTGATAATATGGCTCATCTTTAACTCTCACGGGTCTCCTTCAACACACGATAAAAGTTGTCTTAGTTTGCACACTCAGGGATGAGGAGATTTTCTTAAGGAATACATCTGGTCAACTACAAATTTCATTCATAGCACCTGACTAAGATCATAAAATAATATTATAGACTTATAACACACATATAGACATGTTAAATAAGATGGCTCATTAATTAGGCTAATGATTCAGAATATATGCCCCCAACTGACCGATTTTTATCCCTTTAGGAGAGATTTGGCTATGAAAGAAAACTCCTTGTTGCATCTCACTCTCATATATTTAGAGATAATGCTCTTATATTTTATTATATGACTCATAATTAAAATTATGGGAGCTAATGTCTCATCTCTATAACTCACGATTCTCTTATAATGTGCAACTGAAGTTGGCTCAGTTTGTATACTTACGAACACTAAGATTCTCTTAGGGGATGCATCCAATGAACTAGAACTTTCACTCTTGGGGTATGACCAATACTAGATAATGGTAATTATAGCATTAAAATTCCCATCTAGAGATTTTAGAGAATATAGTTCTTTGATTGAACTAATGAGTAAGAATATACACCCTACACTGACCAACTTATGGCCCTTTAAGAGAGATTTGGCTACAAGAGAAAACTCATTTCTACATATTGCTCATATTAATTTCTAAATAATCATCCTATCTTTTTTTATAGGCATCTTCCATGATTTTTTTGTAACTAAAAACTCATCTCTATCCATCCCAATTCTCCTATAATGCATGATTTTTTTTTAGTTTGCACACTCAAGAACATTAACATTCTTTTAATGGATATGTCTGATCAAATATAAATTTCTCTCCTGTGGCTAGGTTGAGTCCAAAAATTGGCCATTCTAGCCTTAAAATTCCCATTTTTACATGTTTAAAAAGATAGTTTGTCAATTTGGCTAACGAGTCATAATATACACTCTCACTAACCAACTTTTGGGCCTTTAAGATAGGTTGGGCTATGACAAAACTCATTGTTAAATATTATTCACATCAACTTAGAGAGAATCCTCTTAGGGTTACGTATAGGAAGCATCCATATAATTTTGAAACTAAGGGATCATACCTATCCCTAATGGTTTTCCCACAATACATGATGAAATTTGGCTTAATTTATACAATCAAAGATGCTCAAATTTTCTTAAGGGATGTGTCTGGTTAGATAGAACTTTCCCTCCTAAGACCTAAGTGAGAGAAAATAATGGTATTTATATCCTTAAAATTTCTATCTAGATGTGTCAATAAATATTATTTATTGATTAGGATAATGAGTCAGAATATATACCCCCCACTAACCAAATTTTGGCCTTTTAAGGGATATTTATCTCTAAGAGAAAAGTCATTGTCATTTCTTGCTCAGATCAAGTTAAAGAGAATACTCATGAGGTTGATTAGATGAATCATCCATGCAAGTGTGGGTGATGATGGCTCATCTCTATCTATCATGGTTTTATTGAAATGCATGATAGAATTTGGATCAATATGCACACTCAATAATAATAATAATATTGTCTTAAGGGATGTGTGTGATCAACTACAACTTTCACTCCCAAGTCTCAATGGAGATAAAAAAAATATGTTTTAGCCTTAAAATTTTGATTCAAATGTGTAAGTGAAGATGGTTTACCAATTGGGATAATGAGTCAGAGTATACACTTCCACTAACCAAATTTTTCCCATTAAGAGATATATAAAAAAGAGAAAAAACTCATTGTCATGTCTTACTTGCATTAAGTAAGAGATAATCATGTTGGGTTTATTATAGTAATCATGCATGTAAGTGTAGGAGATAAAGTCTCATCTATAGCCCTCATAGTTATCCTAAAATTAGTGACTAAAGTTGGCTTAATTTTCACATTTAGGGATGCTAACATTCTCTTAAATGATGCATATGATCAACTATAATGTTCACTCCTAGTGACTAACAAAGACTAAATAATGGTTGTTCTAACCTCAAAAAACCCATGTAAATGTTGGAAAATAGGGTTTTATGATTGGGATAGCGAGTTAGAATATACACCCCATACTAACCAAATTTTATCCCTTTAAGAGATTTTTAGAAATGAGAGTAAAATCATTACCTCATCTCACTCACATTGATTTATAGGGAATCCTCCTAGGGTTTACTATAGGAGCAGTTTTTGAAAAAAATTAAGCTAACATCTTATCTCTATCCCTTATTTTTTTCCTACAATGTCTAATAAAAGTTAAATTAGTTTACACACTTAGGGACTCTAAGATTATCTTAAGGGACGTGTCTGATCAAATGAAATGTTTATTTGTAACACCAAATAAAGACCAAAAAATGGTTGTTATAGCCTCAAAATTCCTATCTAGACATGTTTGTGAATATTTTTTGTTTATTGGGATAATGAGTTATAATATACACCTCCCACTAATCAACTTTTAGCCCTTTAAGAGAGATTTACCTATGAGAGAAAATTAATTTTCGCGTCTCACTCAAATCAAGTTATATAAAATAGTCTTGGATTTTTATATAGGAATCATCTACATAATTGTGGGAGATGAAATCTCAGTTCTAATCTCCACAATTTTCTTACAATATGTGAATGAAGTTTTCTCAGTTTGCACACTCAGGGACACTCAGATTTTCTTAAGGGATGCATTCAATTAGCTACAACATTCACTCCTAGGGCCTGATAGAGACCAAAATATGGACATTATATCCTCAAAATTCCCATATAGATGTTTTAGTGAAGTCATTTCATTGATTGGGATAATGAGTTAGAGGATATGGCCCCAAGGACCAACTTTTAGCCCTTTAAGAAAGATTTGGCTACAAGAGAAAACTCATTACTGTATCTCACTCATATCACATTATAAAGAATACTCTTAGGTTTCTAGGATGAATTATTAGTGCAAGTGTGGTATTTGATGAATCATATCTAGACCTCATAGTTCTCATACATTACATGATGGAAGTTGGATTTCTTTGTACACTTAAGGATGCTAAGATTCTCTTAAGGTATGCATCTGGTTAACTAAAAACTTCATTCTTAGGGCCCAACTAAGACCAAACCACATCCATTATAGAATTAAAACACCCATTCATATGTTTCATCAAACATGGTTAATTGATTGGGATAATTATTCATAATATATGCCCAACACTAACCAAATTTTGGCTCTTTAAGAAAGACTTGGCTCTAAAAGAAAACTCGTTGGTGTGTATTTCTCACATTAAGTTCGAATTATCTTTGGGTTTATTAGAGGAATCATCTATGGAATTTCATGTAATAAAAATTTGTCTCTATCCATCACGATTTTCCATCAATGTGCAACCAATGTTCTCTTAATTTACACACTCAGGGATGCTAAGATTCTATTAAGAGATGCATTAGATCAAATTCAACACTCATTCTTATAGAATGATGAATATGTGATAACAATAATTCTATCCTTAAAACACCTATCTAGATGTTATCACGTAGATGGTTCATTGAATCGGTTAACAAGTCAGAATATATGCCCCCCACTAACCAATGTTTGGCCCTTTAAGAGAGATTTTGATATAAGCCTACATCAATTATTTAAATATTTATTAACCCCTTAGCTAACTTGTCCACTTAACAAAAAAATATCACAAGAGGAATGGAAAGTGTTTGGTAAAACTATATAATTCCTAATTAAAATCAAAGGTAAAAATAAAAACTCGCATTTAGTATTCCTCAACTTGATTTACTATAATGATGTTATGTTTTTAACACATTCATCATATAGGTAAGATATTTAGTATATCTACATTTCAATAGTTAAGGCCTCCACAAATTTATCACTTAGGGAAATTATTAATAGTAACCAATATGGTGCCAAAATTAATGTTTCATAACTTAATTGTCCTAAGTAATTACTCTCTAATGATCACAACATAAATTTATTCATTTATAAACTTCTTAGAAGTAACAAGACTTCCATGTTATAAAAAGAGTCATTAAAATAAATAAAGTAGTGTTGCTAAAATAAGTGATTGGTAACTACTGTTAGACAATTTTTAAGATTTTAAATTCACTCATAATGAACTAAGATTGGTTAGACATTACCTTAATTTTATGAAAACCAACATAAACAAGGTCTCTCCTCTATTGGTTCTAATAAGGTGAAGCCATTCAAAATAGTTTTCCTAAGTTCCTATTGATAATAAAATAGGTTTATGAAGGTTCATTATAATGTTAAATATTAACACAAAGAAGTAACTTAATTAATCCCCTAATAACAATCTTATTTCACCAACTGATATCCTAACTTCTCTAGCTTATCACAAAACTTGTTTGAAAATAAAAATTTAATTATTATAGATCTATAACTAAAAGTTATAAAATGAGGATCCCATTATAAAAAAATTGGTTTTTAATACATTTAAAATGTATTATATAAATATACTATCTTTTAATAAACATCTAAATCTATGGAAGGTTTTACTTCACTTTGATAAACTGAGGTGCTAACACTAAAAATAAACACAATGGTTTCAACATAATGCTAAGCAAGCAAATGTTGGACAAGTCTAGGTTATAAATAGAATAAATCAACATCATATAGATTAACTATATCACTCAACAAGGTGAGAGAATATTATATTTACATGGATATACTAAGGAAATACTAGAAATAATTTTAAGAATATAGTAACAAACAATTATGAATTATTGTGATGAAGAATAAATAAAAAATGTATCCATCTGCACCCATGGGGATTCACATCACTTTTATTTGACTTTAAAATATATAATTACTCTCTTGCACACATTTATCAAATTATTTCCTTATTAATAATCTTAAAAATATTTTCTTTTCTTAAGAGTGTGTTTTCATATTTCATGTATGTATGCACATTAAACAACATTGTTGTCATTACATCTGCTTTTTCCTAAGAATCAAAAGTGTCTAGGTTAATTAAATATTGCATTAACCTTTCGATCATTCATTGAATTGGGGTAAGACTTACACCATAATTAATAAACTATAAAATAATAAGGTTGATAGAATGAGACCCATCTTTCTTATAAAATCTGAGAGAGATGAAACTTGTAATCAAAAACATATTATGGATGAACATTTATTATATATTTGTTGAACCATGCATTGAAGTCCTATACACACTCATTGGGGTTATTATTGATGTTTTAAAATATAGACAAAAGGAACCTTGGATAGATTCTATCATAATACTATATTCTAAGAGCATTTTTCATCTCTTCCCATAAAAAAATAAACCATTCATGTGCATCTTTTTCTAGTGTGTGCGCAATTAACTTAATTTAGATACCCTCATGGTCAACCTCAAAATATTCAATGATATCATGAAAATCCCTCATGTTTTGATTACCATTCATTGAATTATTCCCTTAAAACTTAAGGAGATAGCTTCTTACTTAATTTCAAACTTCATTGGGGTACCCATCCATTTAATAAAAATTAATAGGTCTAAATCTTGGAATGTAGAATGTAGGACACTCATTTTCATCTTTGTCACTATGCCTCATGACTGTTCGATTATATGTTTAATAAAAACTAGCAAAAGTATGTGAGGGGGTGAATTAGGTGGACTTGGTGGTTAAAATTTAGGTGGGGATTCAACTGGTTGAGAAGGAGCTAGATAAGAATTACGACTATGACTTTTTAAATGACTAAGAGAGATATGGAATTACTCAACAATGGTAAGATAAAAAACATTTTCAAGATTATCAAAATCTTGGTATTTAGGATACTCCCTAGTAGCTAAATTTTATCCTTCAATAGGTTTCCAAAATTGCCTCCCTCTTCTTTGATAAATATTTAAGGGAGATACAAGTTGTTTGGATGGGTTACCTTTGAAGGATTATCTCAATCCTTCCAGCTTTACAAATAAGAAAATACTCAAAGATGAAACATAAAAAAGATATTCAAAATAGGCACTGATCTTTCATGAAGCTAGATAATAAACATGGAGTCACCACTACAATCAAAATTTTAAAATATAAAAATTAACAAACTGATTGTGATACTTGTTAAAAACATACTTTGTTGAGTCCAATGATGAGATAATAGCATAAAGACACTAAATTTTGTTGAATTATTTTAAAATGGGGAAAAACACCTTCGAACAAGCCATTTTAATAGATCTTTGTAATAAATGCATTAGAAGTCAATCTGTCAAATATCTCAAGTCTTGGCATATCCCCAATGGAGTGTTATTGTGTTAATGACCAATATAGTTCAAATGTAGTAAATAATAGTAGATAACTTCACAACATGAAATTTTATTATTTATAATAAACCATCAAGTGTTACACCTATTCATAATCATTAATATAGATGAATCTAACTTTTAGTAGGCTAAAATGGGTGTAGTTGTCAATAATCAAGAAAACCATTATAGGACAACTCACCAAATGATAAATTAAACCTAAAGAATGTTATTGGTGTGATGTAGTCTACATAACACATAAATTGGGCCTATAATTTTATTTAAATTAAAGGTATAAAGGTGTAATGAAGATCCAACCAAAATCTTAATGAGAAAACAATTTTGTTTTGGATAATCTACTACTGCAATACAAATGCTAATTGCTACACTAGACAAATCCACTTTTTTTATTAATCAAGGACGGGGAAGGCCCATAAAAGATTACATTGGGAATAATTAACCTTAAGATTATTTATCACTTTTAAATAATGTAACATAATCCATCCAACAATTAAACCCCTAAATGCAAAGATACAACTATTCATATTCAAATAGAATGATTATTTTTTGGTTCCAAGGAATAGCAAAACACCAAATAAAATAAAATTTAACAAGGATATATATAATAATCACCCAATACCACATAAATTTTTGAATTGAATTCCATAAATGATGTAATGGTTTGGCTTATCACAAACAACCATCTTACTATGCAGGAAGCCTAACAACTTACCAATACCACTTGATGCATTAGTGTACTCAAGAAGAGGAATAGAAAATTTTAGAAAATTATATATTAAGGCTCAAAACACATACTTATAATATATGTTATTCAAAATTAAGAGTATACATTAAAATAAAATGGAGAATTTAATGCAAATTTTCACTTGCATTAGTAGGTTCATATAGATTTGAAATGAATTTATTTTATCTATAACTATTATATGTTTAGAAACCACTTGTCAGATAAATATCTTCTTATATGATCCAAGTATGACACATTCTATTCCTTGGGTAGTCTTCCATTATGTTTTACAAGTTGTTTAAGCCTCCAAAATGGTCAAATATCCTTATTAGTTTAATATTTCCTCTTTGGCTATGATTTTAATTAACCATGCACAACCATATGGTACATTTCTTTATGGTTAGGTGAATTTAATAACATAAGACACTCTTAAGGTGGTAAATTTATGCCACATATAATTAGGTGCATTGATAACCCATGTTTATCACTTTTCAAATCATTAAATTAATTTTTAAAGACACTTGGTCTCTTCACCCACACATTCCTATTAATTTATTTCTTTATTCTATTTCTAATGTATTGGAGGACACACATGTTTATGTGTAATCAACGTCTTCCTAGATTCTCCAAAAAAATATTAAATCTTCTTAATTATATAATATTCCCAACTAATGTGTTGCACCCTCATGTTTCTATGTCCAAAAAAAATTCTTAAAACTAATTAAAGTGTTTATCTGTACCCATCTCTCTCTCTCTCTCTCTCTCTCTCTCTCTCTCTCTCTCTCTCTCTCTCTCTCTCTCTCTCTCTCTCTCTCTCTCTCTCTCTCTCTCTCTCAAGGAGTGTGCCTATGGAATACCTAATAAAACTATTTTAAATAAAAGTGTACCTAGATTGGAAGGTTAACCAATAAAAGATTCCTCATCATTCATTTTTTGATAAAGCAAGAGTATATTGAATCCACAATATGTTTTTAATTAAATATTCTATGATAAAAAACATTATACCCATTTTATATATAGGATTATAAATTATTTGTAAAAAGGCTAAAGTGGAGTGCTTAGGTTGGTGATGAGGAACATAGATAAGGATATATAATTATGAACTAATATTATTATGTCCTCTAATACAATGGGTCTTAACTAACAATCATGACAATCATATCTCAATGAAAGAAATACATTAAGCTCCCTCTTATCCATCTTTAACTGACCATAAGGAAGGAATGGATCTTATTTAATCAAGGCATACATGTAACTAAAACATCATTACATTTGGTTCAAATATGAATATCATGGTAAATTGACCATATTACCAAAGGATTTATTTAATCCTTGAAAAGGTAATATTAATAATTATCATATAAAATAAGAATTATAATTCCATGTTGGATTTTAAAAAGGGGATAATTTAGTCCCAATTATCATCATATCCCTTATATAATATGAGGTTTTCTATTATTATAAAATTTGTAGAAAAAATTATTACCAACATCTAGCTCATCAATAGATATTACATGACCTGTAAGTGGTTAAACATGTTTCCATGATCAAAATGTCAACCACACTACATCCTAATGATATGTTGTAATTTAGATAACCAAAGAAGGATTTTCAAACTATAATTAGTTGCAAGGTGAAGCTGACAAGAATTTAGGGTTAATATGAGTCACAAACTTATGTAATGACCCACAAGGGTAATAATATGATTGATATCTAATAACAACCTTGTATCCTAGGGTGGGGCATGATATCCAACTTACCTTATAAAAGCATTGTCCTCCATGCGTCCAACATTTTAACAATAACAAATGGTATAAACATGTACTTCTTTGATTCCTCTCATTAAAAATATATTCCTTAATCATTAAGTATCAAAATAAAATCAATTTTTGTAATTGATTCTTGGAAGACCTCTAGAAAAATTTAAATTTTCCCAATATGAGATAACTATACTTGATTTGTCTTAGTTTTGGTTATCCCTTTCCAACCAACTCAAAGTTTTTTCAAGAAAGATATCTATTGTCAACATAATCAAATTAAAATGCTTAAGTTATGGTTAAATAAAGATTATTCTCAAGGTATTAGGTGATACGAGATAACATGGGATAGTTAATATCTTATCATGATAAGACACTTGTTATCTCCTATTTGTCCACCTCTCTCACTTAGCCTTGCACACTTTAATAAAATGGTAAACCAAGATGAAAAATCTAGTAGTATGTCATTATAGTTGAGGAAATGTTTGGCATTAAGAATGAACTAAATAGAAAAAATCATTAAGGGGCACCATCAAAGGGTATGGTCAACTCCTTACTACTTCTAGATCTACTTGATCCAAGGTGAAAGGACCTAAGGGATAGCTTTCTCACAAGGAAAAATTCTAAAATTTAACCTCCATGGGGATTAGTGGCACATAGAAACATAAATCTAACTAGAATGTAACAAAAATTGCTCACTCCACTAGGTAAGAGTTGTCACATAGAATGAGCAAATGCTCTAGACCAGATACAAGTTAATGGAGATAGATGGGAAAGTGACTTAAATATTCATTTAAAAATATATTTCTAATAAAAATGGGTTGAATGAAAGATTGTAATGTTAATATTCAAAGCATAAAATGTAGACATATTCTAAGTATGCAACATTTATGCATATGTAGGTAGATAAGACTTATAGTATACAAAGGTTGTGTTATGTGTAGGGAAAGATAGGTTAGATAAAACAATATTGGTGGTGTGCTGATGGTTTTCAAATAGTATGGTATCTTAAAATATTCATGCTTTTATCATTTAACAAAGATATAAAAAGACATAAATGTAGGCTAATAGGGACTACCAACACTGATTTGCACTTTTTGGTGTCAATGAAGTGTAAATACCCAAATGATCCATGAAAGACTACAACATACATTGAAACTAGAATCTCATATACTCCTTCCTATTTAATTCATAAACCTAGGGTGCCTAACAAGTTATTCTAAAATAATGTAGAAATGGTTTCATAATTTAGATCTATGCTCAAAATGATAACTAGTAATGAGAACAAACATAAATATCTAATCATTAGAGATTATAAAATATAGTATTGCACTTAATCAAAAGGAAATAGTAATAACCATTGATATTTTCCAAAATGTTACCATGGAGACACACATGGTGAGTTTTCTCTTTTGACAAGAGAGACATAAACATGCTCTCAAAGCTTGCTAATGAATGTACACCTGCAACCACCTTACCAAGGGAGACAAAACATGCAGACATAAAATGATCCCAATTTTTTTTGTAAAACCTAGGATTAGAGAGAATAAATAACCAAAAACAACAACCACCCCCTTTAAAAATAAAATCCTTCCTTTATACTACTCCATACAGAATATTCCAAGAATATACTTTAGCTAGAAGATGTCATTAATCACACCTATAATTTCATGCCTTTTAATAAAAATAATTGCTTTAAATTCCTCTAGAAGAAATGATGACTATTTATAATGAACTATGATTTATTTGATGGAGATGCCTTTTGCTTGAGCTATAAACTGAATATCTGTGGTTGAATCCAAACAAAATATTTTTCTTTTGTGAAACTTCCTATAGATGCTTTCATGTTAATCATTTGAAAAATATGGAAACCTCTAAACAGTTTCCCTTCTTCTTGTGCACACCAAAGAAAGTCGATTACCTTGTGATGATTACATTATAATGATCTAGTTATGATAGAGATAGAGAATGATACATGTCCATTTAGAAAATATGCTTTGGAATGGATAGCATACCTTCTTTTGTGCTTTTACTTCTTACCCATCCATGAATGATCCATCAATTTTATCTTTAAAGATAAATATCACCACATATTGACATGTGTTATGCCACATCAAATCTAGCTAAGCATTTACGACACTTAAAACTGACTTAGAAATTTATTTGAATCTAATATTAACATATGTCACTTTTTGATTGGTGTCAAGTGATCTAGATGCAGCTATATGTGGATGAATGATTCATAACATGCCATGTGGCACCTTTATATTTATTATGAGTTCTCAGGTGGGGCCATTTAGTTAGGTTGGTTTTGAGAGTACCACTTATCTCTCTCATAATTAATCAAAACCCTTCTTGGATATGTGTCTCTTTTTTAAGGCACCATAATCTGACTTGGACAAACATCACCTTTTGATTTCTCTTGTGAACCTTATTGCCATATCTCAGTAACTTTACATTAAATGTGTGGCTTAGATGGAGCCACACATTGTTCTCAAAGGTAATCTATCGATCTTATTTATAGACCTATAGGGATGACATGCATCATCCTGTTACACATCTAATGTAGATACACATCATCATCTTGAGCTCTTACAATTTTCATATTGGTTATGACATGTCATATACATGCATCGATCATGAAATCACATGGAATCATCTTGTGGGTCTATTAGGGACATGCGTATTCTCAATAATATCTAAGAGGAGTCCTTTGTATTATTATCTAAGAGTAACATGACTATGTCATATGTCCTTCATAAAGATACATGTCACTCTCATAAGGGGCCTTATATAGATGGATACCATCAATCTTAGAACTTATGGCATAAGTGTCTCCATATGTTGGTCTCAAAAGGATCTCATGAGTCTTAGACCTAAAGGCTTGGGATCTTCCACATTGGCCTAAGGTGTATCTAGAAGAAGCTTGTGGAATATTTCAATATCCTCACACTTGGGACATGTAACATCATATTATAGAATTCAAGATCATTATAGGATGTATGGTGGTTTGAATTTGAATAGACTTACTCATGAGATATAGGATCATAACTTGTAGCCTATGTATTTGAATCCCAATGGATAATTACCTTATGATCTCTTAATATGATGCCAAATGGCATCTTTTGGGTCTAGTAGATCTACTTCATGTGTCATATAAAAATTTCTTTTCTTCTTTATCCAATGGTGGAGCTTGAATCTCTGACAAAAAGGAGCCAACCTTGGATTAGCATGGTGCTTCCATATGGTGAGCTAATGCTTCTCTCGGTTAAGCCAAAAATAAATTTGTAATAAATAAGAATCAGGATACCACATATATATAACAAACATAATCTTTACACTTTGCAAAAAGTTCCTAACATAATAAGCCTAAATAGAATATTTGACTTGTAAAAATCTTGATTTCATAAAATCTCCAAAAAATGGAACTTGAGAATTTGTAGACAAAATGTCTAAAATCTTGAGCTTGAGATTTTGTTGATAAAATATCCAATTAATAGTGTTGAATGAAATTTTTTAAAACCTAATAATTTGAGAAGTCAAACTTGTGACCCTTTTATAACTCATTTTATATGCCATATATTCCTATGGACCTTTTCACCCCAACTACAAACTACACTAATGTCAAACTTGCACTCAATCTCAAGAAACCTATTTGAAGATGGAAAACATCATACTTAAAATTATTTGATCTTCTTAGCTTGGTTTTAATCACAGACCCTACAATCTTATTGGAATATGAAAACATCAAGAATTATCTATAATTGACATTATACTAGGTTTCCACAAGGCAAATGATGTATTTTTTAACTTGGGTGAACACTTGCATATAGAAGGTAGTATTGGGATATTCATACACCAATATTTTATAAAAGGGCACAAATTGCTCAGTGCAATTTTGGGCACTAATACTGGCTCTCACCCAGGGATGTACACCCACCATGGGTATGTAAAGAACCCCATAATTCAAGACTAGGTATCAGTCTATTGGGCCATAGAGTCAATACTTTCATAATTTATTAGTAAACACCCATAAAGGCTAAAAAAACATGGTAGATCAATAAAAATAGATCAAGATGACACAAAAATGAACACATGATAAAAATAATAAAGTAACTATATAAATAAGGCTCAAAGTGGAGGGGAAACAACATAAGGACAAAAATATACACTATACAATAATATACACATGATACAAAATCAATCAAGAAAGTGATTCAAATGCATTTCATTAATTGATAGCTCTAGGATTTCACCCTCTGAGTCTCTCTAGAAGAAAGTATGTTCTCTAATTATGTAGTCAATGGAATAAGGGCCCATCCACAAGGCATCAAACTTTTCATTCTTTCCTTTCTCTTCATACTTGTTGTCCCAAAGTAAAACTAGATCAATGACCTAAAAATCTCTTATAACAACCTTTTTATCAAATATTATTTAAAGACTTTCCTTGAAATTGAGGTATCTCTTATGACCTTGTCCTTGAATTTCATCAACCTCAACAATTTGATTCATCATACATTCATAGTGGTTAATTTGTTCATCATCTTCTAGTTGTTGCATGAACTAATAAGTTGGTAACTACAAATTCATAGCAAAAACTACTTTGAGATCCATAAAATAGGTCAAAATGGATTTTACCTATAGATTTCTTATTTTTTATCCTATCAACCCATAAATAAAACTTTAGATGCTCACCTGACTTCTTGTTTATTTCCAAAGTTTTTATAATGATCTTGATCAAGTTATTATTATTGGATTTTGCTTGCCCATTCCCCTCAGGGTTATAATTGGAAGTGTCAGTTAATTGATCCTATATTCTTTACACAATGCCACTATAAAGTTTAGATTTGAAGCTCATGGCATTGTCAACAATTACCTTGACAGACACACCAAATCTACAAATAATCTTTTAACCTCCCAAAAAATCACCAATATTTCTTGCACTTTATGATTTTCTGAGCAATAAGTTTTAATAGACATGGCCATCAATAATCATCTCTCATAATTTTATGAGTTATGACTTTAGGTGAAAAGTGACCACTACATACTGCACTATGGAAGTCTTCAATCAGGTTAGTAGTGTGTCCTTAGGATAACCCCATCCACTATGGATGTCTTCAATCAGGTATGACCTTAGGATAACCCAATCCAGATTATTCCATGCCAATTGACTTTTAGTCAAGGGATATTTTTTAGAAGCATGTTTAAGATTTCTCCTTTGATTCTTGTCTAATTCAGGGAGACAACATAGATTTTGTAAATAGTAAGCAATGTTTGTATACCATGGAGATATGTTATTTCTAACCAAATGGTCAGCAGAATTAAAAAATAGAAGTGTTTATCTCAATAGCCTACATATTAGTCTTAGGCATGACCTTGGCTAGACCCATCCCTCTCAGTTCTTTAGTGGTCTGAATATGAATGTCATACTCTTGAAACTTATTAACCCACCTGCATCTCTTTCTTGATGCTTAAATCTAATTCAAGATGTCCTTCACCATGATATGCAAGACATATGCAATAATATTTTAACTCAAAATATAAGGCCTAAATGTTTTAATAACATTTAATAAAGTGAAATATTATTTTTCCGTTATGGTATAATTCAGTTTAGACCCTTGAATAGTTTTACTAAATAAATCTATAGGCTACTCATGACCTTCTTCATTCTTTTGCAACAATATATCAACAACAGTATTATATGATGTAAAAGAGAATATCTTAAATGGCTTAGTGTAATTAGGGTTGCCCAATATAGGGACAAATTTCAAAGGTTCTTTGATGTCATTAAATTATTGTATGGTATTCTCCTCCCACTTGATTTTATATTCCTTTCTAAACAAGAAAATAATAGGTAAAGTGATCTCTATAATTTAGACAACAAAACTCCTAAAGAAATTAATGTATCCAAAGAAAGATTGAGTTCCCTTATTGTAATATGGGATAGGAAATTTGATAATGGTTTACACCCTTTTGGGATCAATCATGATACCATCCTTGGACACTATATGTCCCTATAACATACCCTTTTGTACTTTGAAGTGGCATTTATTTGGATTGAGAAAAATCCCAGACTCCCTAAATCTAATGAAAAATTTCTCTAGGTGTTCCAAATGTTATTCTCTTATATTAGAATGAATATTAATGTCATCCTAATACGTAAATATAGACTTAATAATCACCCCTATAAAAGGAAATTCCATAGCTTGCTCAAATATTACACTAGCATTCATTAACATGAAAGGCATCCTTATAGATGCATATGTGCCCCAAGGTAGTATGAATGCATTCTTGGGTCTCTCATATTCCTTCACTACAACTTTTTTACATCCTAATAAACCATCTAATGTATACAACATATTTTATCCTATAAGACATTATAGTAGGTTATCCATATTAGGCATGAGATAATTATCCTTCAAAGAAGCTTTAATCAAATTTTGAAAATCCACACACAAGTAAATGTCAACATTTTTATTTCATACAAGGACTATGTTTGCCACCCATGATGTCTATTTGATGGGTTGAATGATCCCACCATCCCTTAGTTTTTTTAACTCATCTTGCATCTTGGTGGCCAAGATGGGATTAATAGGTCTCTATTTCTACATGAAAGGCTTACTATCAAGTTGCAATGGGATAAAATGTTGGAACAAGTCTTCCCTATATGATTTAAATTTAGAATAGGACCATGCTAAACAATATTAGTAATTTTTTAGTAGTTGCATGTAAACTTGCTTCTTAGTTGCACTTCGGTGAGTACTTATTCAAACCTTCCTTCAATTCTCATGAGAACCCAAATTGTAGTAAGTTACATATTTTGAGATAAATGGGTCTCTATTTTTAAATTTATCCACTCCTTCAAAATATGATTCTAAATCATCTAGGGAGAGTGTTTATCTTTAGTTGAATAATAGTATTTCCAAACATGTTTTCCTTTCCGACACAAACCTCAACCATGGATTCCAAGTTTATGAGTGGATCATGAAATTTTTCCTCAACTAAAAAAATTCTTAATCTATTCATCATCATCAAACACCTGTCAATGATGCAAATTGTCTAGGATTCAAGGCCTTAGAATCATGTCTAATTGATATTGATAATGAGGGTTCATATCTTCAATTTCAAACTAGGTACCTAGCCTTGGAAGTTTGTCAACCTCTTTATTGAAAATTCAATCATGATAACAACTATTTAATGCATCAAAGAGCTCAAATAAATCCAAAATAAAATTTTGATATTTTTCTAACCTTTTATTTTTCATGGCATAATCATTTTTAACCTACTTAACCACTACCTCAGAATCACCTTTGACAATCAAACTTTTAATTCCATGTTCACAATAATTCTTAAACCAAGCAAGAGTGCCTCATACTCAATAGTATTGTTCGTTTACTCTAAGGACCAATTGAAATAAAACTTTAAAAAATTACCATTTGGGGCATAAAAGATAACCCCAACTCCATTTCAAATATTGGAGTAATCCCTTTCAAAATACATCTTCCAAACAACACCTTTGTCAGGTTCAATATTTAAAATAGTAGTCTATTCAACAACATCAATATTCCCAATAAATTTATGAAGTTAAACATCCATGTACAATAATTTATTAAGAACACATCTTATATCTTCAATTACATGTAGTATATCTGGCTCTCTATAAAGGTTAACCATTTTACCATCCAAATAAATGGTGACATAAGAAAAGTCCACCTACACCCTTCAACCCATGCTTGTAGTCCATTTGTATGAAAACAACATCCCCCATAGGTGGGTAGTCTAAAAATACCATGTCCATATTCAAATACTTACATAGATGCACTTAAAACTATACTACCAACCCCTTAACATATCCAACAATTAGTACCTCTCATGATTCTATGACATAAAACTTTCAAAAAATAAATGTGATCTTAACTCTGAGCTCATTAAGGACACCCAAGGCATCACATTTTAAAAAGATTTGGAATCAAACATGTAGTTGTGAATAATTAAACCATTGATCAACAAAATTGTGTAAAATTGATCCATATTTAGCTAACTTTCTACAAATTTAGTTTGAAAATAGACTTTCAAAGTGGGTTCAACAACATCTTCTAATTCTTCATCACTTTCTAGCGTGTTTGGGACAATTTTATTTTATTTAATGCTAACTTCTTACCAATTTCTCTAATATTTAAATTCCCTCTTCCTATGTTTAGGTATTCATAAGAATTCAATAGGAAACATAATGGTCTTAATTATATCAAGACTTGGGCCATATCACACATGTTATATGGAGGAAGAGGAGTATTAGGTGGAAGGGTGACAACACCTTCAACTAGGATGTAATAACATAAAGTCTGAAGTGGAGTAGGTTGGGTTAGATTTTCATGTTTAAAAATAATCTTTAATTGTGAGTTTATTTTAACATCATTCATACCCTTAGGGATACTAGATAGAAAAGGTACTTTATTCTTAGTAGGAACACCTCTAGGCTTAGTAACTTGGAAAATAGGTATTGGTTTAGAACCATTTGGGACAATTGTAGTTTTTTTTATTTCCTTAGATCCCTTGACTTTGGATTTATAGGGGTGGTATCTTTAAGAGCATCACCTTGATACGTACTTCTCTTGTAATATTCTTTCTCTTAGTAAACTACTACATTAATTAGCAACTACATATCCTAAACTAAAGGGACTCCCCCATCATATTTGTTAATCATCATTAATCTTAAAACATCAAAATCATGAATGGGTAATTCATGTGATTATGCCATATTAACATCATAAGAATATTCAAAAGTTGGGACACATACCTTTTGTATTATACTCCAAAATAGATAAATAATAACTACACATTGGGGACTTGGACAACTAAACATCAAAATCTCATAGTCATCAGATGTATACTTAGGTTTATCCACATATTCATCAATCAGTTCAATATTATTACATGTGGGATGTGGAAGGAAACACTTATCCAACCAATCTATGTTAGTATCACAATTCACTTCATTCACTTTGACACTCAATAGATTAGATACTTCTTTTCTAACCCCTCTATTTTTATTTTTATCATTTCTCTCATCACATGCAAGCCCCTTTCCTCTATCATTGTATTGATTATGTAAATCAAGCCTTCCTTATGCTTGATTCTGATTCTGAGGCCTCTATTGACTGGTAGACCCATGATGGATCCAATTTTTATCTCTACCTAGCTTATAGGACATTTCTTTAACAACAAAGGCCAAAGTCTTAATAGTCTCCTCGATTTTGGTTGTCTATGTGGATTATGTCTTTTATATATTGATAATTCTACATCATCTCACTTTTTCATTAGATTACACACAACCTTTATATTGTTCTCAATTTTTATATCCATGTGGAATGCCATCTTCATGTTTATAATAGCCTTGTCCCTCCAGTACTAGGTAGCCTTCCTTTCAAAGGCATCACAATGCTTTATCAAACATGTAGTATCACTGGACCTTATATTATTGAGTAGCCACAACATAGATTTTTTTAACCATGTTTTGAAACCCTACACACACTCATTGGGTTTCTTCTTGACATTTTAAAATTTAGCCAAAAGGAATGTTGGATCAATTCTACCACCATATTGTGTTTTGAAAACATTTTTCATGTATTCCCATGAAGCAATGCATCCATGGGGAAATGAGTTGAACCATTCATATGTGTCTTCTTAAAACATGTGTACAAACAACGTAATGCACATGTCCCCATGTTCAATCTAAAAATATTTAATGATATTATGAAAAACCTTCAACTATTTATCACCAGCCACTATATTATTCCTTGAAACATAGGGAGATGGTTCCTTAGTTTATTTTGAAATTCATTAATATACTGCTCTATTTCATCAAAATTAATAGCTCTAAATATAAGAATGTAAAATATAGGATGATCAATTTCATCTTGGTTCCTATGCCTCATGACTGCTTTAATTAGTGGTTCAGGAATAACTAGCAAAGGGATGTGAGGGGTGAATGAGGTGGACTTGGTGGATAAAACTTAGGTGGGGATTTAACTGGTTGATAAGGAGTTAGATGGTAAATAGGATAATGAGTTATAGAATGAGTAAGAGATCTATGAATGTCTTCAATAATGGAAAGTTTAACAAAAGTTTCAAGATTATCAGAATCTTTGTATTCAAGATACTCCTTAGCAGTTGAACTTTGTCCTTCAATAGGCCATCAAAATTGTCTTCCTCTTCTTTTATGAGCACTTAAGGGTGAGACAAGTTGTTTGAATGGGTTACCTTTGAAGGATTATCTCAATATTTCTATATTTGAAAATAATAAAATACTCAAAGATGAAACTTAATAAAGATATTCAAAATTGGCACTAGTTTTTCTTGAAACTAGATAATAGACTTGGAGTCACCAATATAATCAAATTTCTAGAATACGATAATTAACAAATTGATTGTGATACTTGATGAAAACATACTTTACTGAGTTCGATGATGAAATAATAACATAAAGACACTAAAATTTTTAGAACTATGTTCAAAATGAAAAAAAAAACACATTCCAACATGCCATTTTAACAACTCTATGTAATAAAAGCTTTATAAGTGAATTTTTGAAATCTTTCAATTCCTTACATGTCCCTAGTGGAGTGTTGCAGTGGTGATGAACAAGATAGTCTAAATGTAGCAAACAATATTATATAACTTCACAGCATGAAATACTATTATTTGTATTTAACCACCAACTGTTACACCTAGTCATAATCATTATTATAGTCAAATCTAACTTGGAGAAGGCTAAAATGGTCGTAACTATTGACAATCATGAAGACCACAATAGGATGACTCACCAAATGGTGAAGCAAACCTAAATAATTTTATTAATGTGGTGTAGTCTACATAAGAAACAAATTTGGACAATAATTTAATTGAAATTAAAGGTAGAAAGGTGTAATGAACATCCAACCAAAATCCTAATGGGGAAACAATTTTTTTTGGGTAATCTACTCCTACAGTAAAAATGCAAATGGGCTATGCTTGACTAACCCAAAAATTTTATTAATAAATGATGGGGAAGGCCCATCAAGTATTACATGGGGAATAATTCACCTTAAGATTATTTATCACTTTTACATAAGGGAATATAATCCATCTAATAACTAAACTACAAAACGCAAATATACAACTATTCATATTCAAATAGAATGATTCATTTTTGGTTGTAATGAACAACAAAGACCAAATAAAATAAAATTAAAAAATGATATCGATAAGAATCACTTAGTATCACATAAATTTTTGAATTCAATTCCTCAAATAAAACTACAAAATGCCCTCAATTTTATGACAAAATGGTTAGGCTTATTACAAACAACCATCTTACGAAGTAAAAAGCCTAACAACTTACCATTACCACTTGATGGATTAGTATAGACAATAAGATGAATTAAAATTTTTATAAAATTCTATATTAAGGCTCAAAACACATACTTATAAGATATGTTGTTCAAAATTAAGAGTAGTCATTAAAATAAAATCGAGGATTTTAGGCAGATTTTCACTTCCATTAGCAAGTTCATGCATATTTACTATGAATTTATCTTATCTATAACTATTACATGTGTAGAAATGACTAGTCTAATAAATCTCTTCTTCCATAATCCAAGTAAAATAGATTATATTCCTTGTGTAGTCTCCCAATATTTTTGATAAGATATCTAAGCCTCCAAAATGGTGTAAACTACTTACTAGTGTAATACTTCCTCTTTGGCTATGATTCCAATTAAACATGCTTAATCATATGGAACATTTATTTATGGTTGGGTGTATTAAATAAAATAAGACACTCTTAACGTGTTAAAGTTATTCCACTCCTAATAAGGTGCATTAGGATCTCATGTTTACCACTTTCTAGATTATTAAATTAATTTTTCAAAACACTTGGTATCTTCACCCATGCATGCCTATTCATTTATTTCTCCATTCAATTTCTAAATTATTAGAGGACACACATGTTTATGTGTATTCCATGTCTTCCCAAATTCTGCAATGAAAGATCAAATATTTTTAATTAAATAATATTCCCAACTCACGTGTTGCACCCTCATTTTTCTATGTCTAAAAAACATTATTAAAACTAATTAAAGTGTATATTTTACCCAAAACTATGCCTATGGAATAACTAGTAACGTTATTTTAAATAAAAGTGTTCCCAGATTGGAAGGTTAACGAAAAAAGGATTCCTTATCATTAATTTTTGGATTAAGAAAGATTATATTGAATCAACAAGATGTTGTGAATTGAATTTTCCATGACAAAAACCATCTCACCCATATTATCTACATAGGCCTTTACATTATTGGTAAGAAGGCTAAATTTAAATGCTTAGGTTGGTGATGAGGAAATTAGACAAGGATATATCATTGTGAACTAACATTATTATGTCCTCCAACCAAAGGGGTCTTAATTAACAATCATGAAAATCCTATCTCAATCAAAGAAATAAATTAACCTCCCTCTGATCCATCTTCAATTGAGCACAAGGAAGAAATGGATTCTTCTTTATTCAAGGATTACATGTAATTAAAAAATAGATAAATTTTGTTCAAATATGAATATCATGGTAAATTTACCATATTATCTAAGGATTTATTTAAACCTTAAAAAGGTAATATTTATAATTATCATATAACAAATAATTACAATTCCATGATGGATAACAAAAAGGAGGTAATTTAGTCCCATTTTCCATTATATCCATTATATATTATGAGGTGTTATATATTTAGAAACTTTTTAGATAAAATTATTACCCACTTCTAGCTCATCAATAAGGTTTTACATGACCTAAAAGTGGATAAACATGTTTTCACAATCAAAGTATCACCCACACTACATTCTAATGATATGATGTAATTTAGATAACTAAAGAATTATTTTCAAACTATAATTATTTACAAGGTGAAGCTAATGTGAGTGACACACATTTTTAATGGCTAATAAGTGTAATAATAAGGTTAAGATCCAACAATAACCTTGTATCATGAGTTGGGGAATGATATCCCTCTTACCTGATAAAAGCATTGTCCTCGATGTATCCAACACTTTTGTAGAACTTAATGGTAGGAATACAAACTTATTTCCTTCTTCTCAATAAAAATATACTACCTAATCATTTAGTATCAAAATAAAATCATTTTTTGTAATTGATTCTTTGAATAACTCTAGAAAAAATTATCTTTTCCCAATATGAGATAACTATATTTGATTTGTCTTAGTTTTAGTTATCCCTTTCCAACCAAATCGAGATTTTTTGAAGAAAGGTAGTCATTGTCCACATAATCATAGTGTAATTATCATGTTAAGGTTTCCTAAATATTATTCTCAAGGTATTTGATCCTACAAGATAACATGGGCCAAATAAGATCTTCTCATGATAAGAGACTTGTTAGCTCCAAGTTGTACATCTCTCTCACTCAACCTTGCACACTTGTAGAAAATAACAAACAAAGATGAAAAATCCACCAGTATGTCATTATATCCAAGGAATAATTAGTCATAAATAATGAACCAAATGGATGAAATGTTTGAGAGGCATCGACAAAGGGTATGGTCAGCTGCCTAGTACTTCTAGCTTTGCCTGAACCAAGGTGAGAGGACTTAAGGGGTAGCTTGATGACATGGAGAGATTATACAATTAAACCTCCATGGGTATTATTGGCCATAAGGAAACATAAATCTAACCATAACATAACCAAACATGGTCACTCAAGTCAATATGTTGTCACACATAATGAAAAAATTATATAGACCATATATAAGCTACTAAAGATAGATGGGAAAGTTACTAAAATATTCATTTCAAAAGAAATTTACAATAAGGGGATAAAAAAAATATTGTAATGCTAAGCTTGAAATCATGAAATTCAAACTAATTTTAAGTATTAAATATTTATGCATCTACAAGCAAATAACACTTATAATATGCAAAGGTTCTACTATGTGTAGGGTAGGACAGGTTAGAGAAAAATGAAGGGTGGCGTGTTGGTAGTTTTTAAACAAAAAATTATCTTGAAATATTCATGACATTATCCTTTAGAAAAGATATAGAAAAACTCAAATGTACGCTAATGGGGACTACTAGGAGTGATTTTAACTTATTGGTGCCAGTGAAGTGCAAATACCCAAATGATCCATGAAAAACTAGAACATACACTAAAACTAGAATCTAATATACTCTTTCCTATTAAATTCATAAACCTAGGTGACCTAAAAATTTATTTAACAACATATTCTGAAATAATGTAGAAAGCGTTTTATAATTCATATCTATGCTCAAAATGACAAAAACTAATGAGAAAAAACACAAATATCCAATCAATAAAACTTATAAAACATAGTACTACACTTCATCATAAGGAAATAGTAAGAACCATACATATTTTCCATTAAATTTTCAATAAAATCTTATATACATCAATTTTCTAGAATAATACCATGGGGACAAACATGGTGAGTTTGTTATTTTAAGAAGGGGACATAAATATAATCTCAAATCTTGTTAATTATTGTACAACTATAACCACCTTACCAAGGGAGAAAAAATATGCACACAATAGTTGATCCCAAAAAACATTCAGTACTTAGGCTTAGATAAAACTAACAGCCAACAACAAAAACCACCCCATTTAGAAAGAGGAGAAGCCTTATTTTTATACAACTCTTTCACCTAGAATATTCTAAGAATATGCTTCATTTAGAAGATGCCCTTGATCATGCCTTATAAGAATAATCATTGATATAAATGCCTCTATAAATAATGATGAACATTTGAAATGAACTATGATTTTTTGCTTGAAGATGCCTTTCGATTGAGCTAGAAAGTAAATATTCATAGTGGAAGTGAAATGAACTATTTATCTTTTGTGCAACTACCAAGATATGGTCTCTTATTAATCATTTAAAAAACATGGAAACTTTTGGACAATAGCCCATCCTCTTGTACATGCCAAATAAAGCACATTACCTTGTGATGATTGCATTAGAATGCCCTAAATGTGATAGAGGTAGAGAATGATCTACATCCATTTGGAAAATATGCTTTGGAATGGCCCATAGACATTCTTTTTTGAATTATTTCCCATCCATTAAAGAGTCATCCATTTTATATTTAAAGGAAAATATTTCCACATATTGACATGTAGCATGCCACATCAGATCCATCTAGGCATTCATGGGGCTTAAAAGTTACTAAGCTACTTAGTTAGCTCTCATCTAAACACATGTCTCTTTTTTACTAGTCTCAAGTAATCTAGATGCGGCTCTATGTGTATGACACATTCATAACATGCCATGTGGAACCTTTATATTTGTTGTGAGTTCTTAAATGGGGCACTTTAATTTAGTTGGTTATGGGACTACCACTTGTCACTCTTTTAAGAAATTAAGACCCTGCCTAGATAAGTCTCTCTTTTATTTGTCATCATAATCTTAATTAGACATGTGTCACCTTATAATTGCTCTTGGGAACCTTATTTATACCTATTGGTAAATTTACATTAAATGTGTGGCTCAGATAGAGTCATGCATCATTCTTAGATTTAATATGTTGATACTAGGTATAACTTTATGGGGATGACATGGAACCTTTGTATTTGTTGTGAGTTCTTCGGTAGGGCCCTTCACTTTGGTTGGTTTTGGGATTGCTAATTATCACTCTCACAAGAAAATGATACGATACCTACATAGATGCCTCTTTTTTAGGCCATCATAATCTTGTTTTGACATGCATCACCTCTTGACTTCTCTTAAAAACCTTAATGATAACTATCGATAACTTTACATTAAACATTTGGCTCACATGGAGCCATGGATCATTATTAAAGCTAATATGTTGGTATTAGGTACAAATATATGGGGAGGACATGCATCATCATCTCAATCTCTTTCAATCTTTAGATTAGTTGTGATGTGACATGGACATGCATTAGTTATGGAAGGATGTGGCATCATCTTACATGTCCAATAGGGACATGTGTTTTCTTGGTAGTCTCTCAGAGGAGTCCTTTTAAATAGTTAGCTAGGAGTAGTGTAGGCATGACATTTATCTTTTAAAGGTACATACATCACTCTCAAAATAGGCCTTAGATAGCCTTATACCATTGATATTAGATATAGCAGTTTAAGTGTCTCTACATGTTGATCTTAGATGGCTATCATGAGTCCTAGATCTGATAGCTTAAGATCTTCCATGTTGATCTCATGTGTATCTAAAATAATCATATAAAATCTTAGAATATGATCAATTTACGCTTCAAACATGTAACATCATCTCATAGACTAGTGGATCATACTCAGATACGTTGTAGCTTAGATTTGAATGAACTTTCTTATAAGATATAGGTTCTTGACCCATAGCATGTGGATTTAAATCCTAACGGATAATTACCTTGTAATCTCTTGGGATGATGTCATGTGGCATATTTTAGGTTTGATAGATCTGCTCTAAGTCTCATACATAGAACACCTTTTTTCCTCAACCAATGGCATAGCATCAAGCTCTAAAAAAAGAGCCAACCTTGGATTAATACTGAGATGCCATGTAGAAAGATGGTACTTCTCTTTGGTAAGATGAGAACAACTTCATAATAATGAGTGTCAGGTTACCACATGGATATAGAAGAGGAAATCATGAGACTTTGCTAAAAAATCTAAAGATAATAAGCCCAAAAAAATTAGTTGATTTACAAAAAGCCTAAATTTTCAAAATATCTACAAATGGAACTTGAAAATTCGAGGATAAAATGTCTAAAAGATTAATCTTGGAATTTTGTGGATAAAATGTGTTGAAAAAAAAAGTCCAAAAACTTAAGAATTTGAGAAGTCAAATTTGTGACCCTTTTACAACTCAATTTTTTTCCATATACTCTTGTGGACCTTTTCACTGCAATTATAAACTGCACTAATGAAAAACATACATTTAGCTTCGATAAGTCTTCCACTTCAAATCTCATTTTGAAGATGGAAAACATAATATTTACCATTATTTGATATTCCTAGCTTGTTTTTAATCATAGACCCTACAATCTTACTAAAGTATGAAAATATCAAGTATTGGCTAGAACTAGGACTATACAAGGTTTTCACAAGGTAAAATCTATATTTTTTTAACTTAGGTGAACACTTTCACATCAGACATAATAGTTTGATATTCATCCACCAATATTTTATAAAATGGACCAATTTTTTGAGCGAAATTTTGGGCACTAACAAGACTAACACCCAAATATGTAAATTCATCTCAAGTTTGTGTTTTGAGTAAGAAGTTTTAAAAATGTTGACAACACATTTTTAGTCATAATACTCATTTTAAAAGTATAAAAGAGGTAATTCATAATATCTTACTAAAAGTATAAGTAGTAACGACAAGGTACAAACTATGAATTAGTGATTTGTTGGAAATATTATCATCGATGCCAAAGGTCTAGCATTATTGGTGATAAAGGCACCATTGTATTTAATGGTGTTTTTAATATTCATATCTTGGCTAATATGTGTTATTATTTATTTAGTATTAATGAATATATTTTTGGTTGCATATATGTCAAAAGAGGTCCCATGGAGAAGTCAAAGAGTCATGGGGTAAAAGATGAAAGAGGAAGGGGACACATTTTCTCATGAAGAGTCATCTTCAGGAATTCCAAGACTCACCATGTGAAGACAAAAGAGGGTATGGTGCATTTTTGCATAAAGGGAAACTTTGAATAATACCAAAAGTTACCAAGATAAAGACAAAATAAGAAAGGATGCTTTTGCTTATGAAGGGTCACCATATGACTTTTCAAATGCAAGGATATAAAAGGTCATGCAGGTTTGACACCATTTTCCATGAGGATTTAAGGGTCAAAAAGGGTGAATGCCAAAGGTCATTTGTAAAGCTATAAATAAAGGCTTGAGAAGCCATTTTTAATATTCAAGAGAGTGCATGGTTTACATTTGTTTTTGAAGAGAGAAAAGTAGGAGATATTTTAGAGTTTTATCATTTGTTGAGTAAGCAACATTGAGAGATAGTTGTATTTTATACACAAGAGGGGTTGGTGCTCTTATAGATTGGTGCTCATAAATATTTTCAAGGGGTTGGTGCTTTTATGGGTTGGTGCTTGAAAACTTTGTATTTTTAGTTGGTGTTCATTCATATACTTGACATTGTTCACCATGGTTTTCCCACTTTGGGTTTCCACGTAGAAATTTGGCATCTCTCTCTCTCTCTCTCTCTCTCTCTCTCTCTCTCTCTCTCTCTCTCTCTCTCTCTCTCTCTCTCTCTCTCTCTCTCTCTCTTGTGGTGCATATTATTGTTTCAATGTTATTACATATCTTGAATGTGTGATTAAGTTGTTAAATAATAAAATTAGATTAAGTAAAAGATATATAATATACTGATTCACCCCCTGCTCAATATATTTTATGCTTAACAATTGCTATTAGAGTAGGCTCCTTTTGAAAATGTTTTGAATTTTGAAGGTAGATCAGGGAAACACGATAGCCAGATCACATGAAATATTTTCTACAAATAAGGCACCTTTCTTTGATGGGATGAATTATGTTTTTTGGAGCATAAGGATGACTTATTTAATGGCCCTTGGATTCAACATTTGGCAAGCAGTGGTGGAGGAATATGAAGAGCCACATATACTTGTAACTACTTCAACAAAAAAAAAGGCAATTGAAAATAATGATAAAGCTTTAAATGATATTTTATATGGTTTATGTGAATAAAATTTGTTAAAGTTATGAAATGTAAATGTACTCATGAAACTTTGGTAAAACTTGATAATATTTAAAAAGGTGATGGAAAGGTTAAACAAGTTAAGCTTCAAACTTTTATAAGACAATTTGATAGTTTAAAGATGGAAGAGGAAGAAAATATATCAATTTATCTTTTGTGGGTTAATCAAATAGTTAATCAGATTCAAGGTATTGGAGAAAAGTTAAAAGAATCAATTGTGGTTCAAAAAGTTTTGAGATCTCAACCATTGAGATATGATGCAAAAGTTTTGGCTATTGAAGAAATGAAGAATTTAGCCAAGATAAAGTTGGATGAGCTACATGGTATTCTTACGGTATATGAGATATGAACTGAACAAGAGAAACCCTAAAAGAAAGAAGCTACTTTTAAGACATCAAAGAAAGAGAAGGCTAAGATTCAAGAATCAAGTGACAGTTTTAGCAATGATGAAGATGACAATGGATATCTATTCAAGAAAAATATCAAGTTTCAAATATTTTAATTATGGAAAGATTTGACATTTTATAGCTAAGTGCCCAGATAAGGGTAATGGTGACAATGAATAAGGAAAATATACATAAATTAAGAATTTCAAAAGAAAATTTAAAAAGGGATTCGAGAAGAAGAGTTTGTATTCTAAAGATCCTATCTCAGCTGAAGATAATGGAGTCAGTGATTCAGAAGTAGAAGAGATTTTATTCATGGCTATACATAAAGATGCCTCCACAATAAAAAGTATAGATTTTCAAGAAGAAGAACATGATGAAGCCAAAGTGAATTTATAAGGAGAACTCATTTATGCCTTTGAAGAGTTAAAATCTCTTCAAAAGAAGAATCGAAGATTAAAGCTTTGGATCAAGAAAAATGAAAAGGAGTCAAAGGAAATAATTAGAGATCTAAAAGCACGCTTTGAAGAAGCCAAAAAGAATGAAGAAGATTTAATGGCATAGTTTAAAATATTAAGTAAAGAATGTGAAAGTTATGTTATTGAAAGTGCTTCTTTAAAAGTAGAACTTGGAAAAACAAATAAAAAAATCAATGATAGATCAGGTAATGATTGAAAATTTTAAAATATTACTAATATGTTGAATAATATATTAGAAAATAAAATATCAATGTTAGATAGGATAGGTATTGGATTTGAAAAATAGAAAGGGGAGGCCACTACTTTCATAGATGAGGAAAAAGGAAAGAGTTATGATGAAACTGTTACAAAAGAAGAAATAGAAAGGGAAGAAGTTAAGAATATATAAGACATCTCAAAAAAAGAAGTCTAGAGGGAATAGAGCTAAAAAAGGCAATAAGGTCAGAGATACACAAATAGGTCCTATTTTTATCACTACTATTTTTACTATAATGGATATGGTCATAATAAAATAGAATGTTAAAAAAGGGCTAACAATTTCAAAATTAAGGAGAAGGAAAGTCATGCAAATTCAAGCAAAAACCATAACTCTTTTTCTCCTCTATTAGGCTTTAATGAAGACACCATAGTATGTTATAAATATAATAACTTCAGAGACATAGCCTCGTAGTGTAGAAGTGTGTTTGAGTTAGTCAAAAAGGACTAGATTTTCAAGGCTCCATTTATCAAGAGGAAATTTCAGATAAGTTCATGGCAGAAGAAATAACTTAAAAAATCTATGTTGGTATAGATAGCTTTGCATGTAATCAATGAAGAAAATCCATGGTTCATTGATAGTGGATTTTCGAGGCACATGATAGGGGATTAAATCAATTTCATGAACTTAAAGAATAACAATGGTGGCAAGTGAAATTTGGAGATAATACTACTACCAAAATTATAAGAAAAGGGACACTAAGTTTAGATAATGGTATAACTAAAAATGATATTATTTTTTATGTAGAAGGTCTTAAGCATAATCTTTTGAGTGTAAGTATAATGTGTGATCAAGGGAACATAATAAAGTTTTATGTATAAGGTTATGAAATTAGGATAAAATATTTAGATGTCTTGATTACAGATTCTTAGAGAATAGGGAATAATTTATATATGTTATCAAACATCAAAGGTCAAAGATGTTGTTTGAGTCAGATTGAAAAAAGTTGGCTATGGCACAGGAGAATAGGTCGCACAAATTTTGATAATATTGTCAAATTTGAAAAAATCAAGTATTCAAAAATCTTTGACAAATTAAAAATACATTTGACATGCTTTATGAACCTTGTCACCATTGAAAACAGGATAAATGGAAGTTCAAAAAGAAAAGAGTACTCGACCACCCAAATGGTAGAGCTTTTTCACATTGATCTATGTGGACCTATGAGAAATCAAAATAATTAAGGTGATAAATATTTCAAGTTGATTATTGATGATTTTTCATGTATGAATTTTTTAATATTTAAAAAAAAAAGAATCTTTCAGACATTTCAAAGCATTCAAAGCATTAGTTAAGAATGAAACTAGTTTGGAGATTAAGTGTGTAAGATTAGATCAAGGAGGATAATTCATGTTAGATCATTTTATTGAGTTTTGTGAAGACCATGGAATAGAGAGACATTATTTAGTAGCTAAAACTTCACAATAAAATGGAGTAGTTGAGCTTGAGAAATAGAATAATTCAAGAGATGGTGAGGACAACACTAAATGAATCTAAAATAGCTGATAAATATTGGAGAGTGGAAGTTACTACAATAGTTCATATTTAGGTTAAAGCATTATTGAGAGTCAATAGTGACAAAACTCCTTATGAGATATGGAAAGATAAACCAACAACATTTGATTATTTTAGGGTTTTTGATAATAGATGCGTTATAAAGAGAACCAAAAAAAACTTGGTAAGTTTGAATGCAAAGTAGATGAAGGTATATTTATTGGTTATTATTGAAAAAGTAAAGCTTATAAATGTTATAACAAAAGAACCATGAAAATTGTTGAATTTGAAAGTGTCAGGATAGAAGATGGGACACAAAAAATTAGTGATCCAGTAGACATTCCTAAAATAATTGAAGAGGAAGATTTTGAAGAATTGGATGAAGATGAGAAAAAGGACACCAAAACTCCATCCAAATATGTTTAGATAAATCATAATGACGGTGACATCATTAATGACATAAATAAATGAATTTGCACCAAAATAATAATGGTAAGTGAATTTGAGCAAATTAATTTCTATTTGTTATCCAAAATTTATCCTCAAAATTTTTCAGAAGCTAGAGATGATAAGCATTGAATCACGGCCATGGATGAAGAATTAAATCAGATAGAAAAGAATGATACTTTGGAATTAGTGCCTAGACCAAAAGATCACAATATGATAGGAATAAAATGGGTTTATAGAAATAAATTAAATGAAAATGGAGAAGTGACCAAGAGTAAAGCAAGATTAGTATTTAAAGGTTATGCTAAAATTGAGGGAATAGATTTTGAAGAAAATTTTGCACTAGTGGCTAGCTTAGAGGAAATTACAATGTTTCATGCATATACATTATTTAAAATTTTCAATGTGTTTTAGATGCATGTCAAATATGCCTTCCTAAATAGGAATCTAGAATAAGAGGTCTACATTGAGTAGTCTAGGGGATTTATTCTCTCAAATAATAGTAGCCATGTATGAAAATTAAAGAAATCACTGTATGGATTGAAACAAGATTCTAGAGCTTGGTATGCAAGACTTGATAAGTACCTACAATATCAATGTTTTAAGAGGGGATTTATTGATAGTAATCTCTACATCAAAATAGAAGGTGAGCATCAATTTATTGTTGAGGTATATGTTGATGACATCATTTTTGGAGGAAATATTGAAAAGATGAAAAAATAATTTTTTGATAATATGCAAAATTAATTTGAGATGTCTATGCTTGGAGAATTATAATTTTTCTTAGGATTGCAAATATTTCACTCATCTAAAGGAATTTTCATATCTCAAAGTAAATATACCAAGTAAATGTTGATGAAATTTAGTTTTGAGGATTGTGCACCAATTGGCACACCATTGTGTACAAGAAATAAGGTGAGCAAGGATGAATATTTACCTATTATAGATAAATATTTGTATAGATTTATGATTGGTAGTCTATTATATTTGAAAGCATCGAGGCCAGACATCATGCATGCAGTATGTATGGTTGTAAGATATCAGTCATCTCTAAAAGATAGTCATGTTTAATTGGTGAAGAGAATATTTAGATATATCAAGGGGACATTGGATTATGGATTGTGGT
>JARHVA010001114.1:3490000-3527500 GCA_037957365.1 Torreya grandis | reverse complement strand
ATTAAAGGGTTACATATGAATAAATAAAACTCCAAAAAAACTTTGTTTGGTCTAAATCTTATTGACACTATAACCATCCCCATAATAGAAGTATCACACTTTAAAAGACCTATTCACCATAGATGTAAATGTACCAATAGACTAATTCATCCCAGATCTCCTAGTTTTGTAACCATGCTTCCATACAAAGTGTAATAACCTCCATCAATTTACCTAATAATTCAATCAACTTTTCTTTAGCAACACATAAGAATAATAAAATATCTTTTATTACTTAACTAAGAAAAAATATTCCATATCAATACCCATTATCCTTGAATATATTCACAGTCATTTATCCCAATATTTTAATGTCATTTCCGAATGAATATTAAAAAGGTTTAAGGTGTCATTTACACATCTAAATTGATTGAATTTTTGGGGTGTGTGTGTGTGTGTGTGTGTGTGTGTGAGTGTGTGTGTGTGCACGCGTGAGGGCACGCGCGCGCGCGCGTGTGTGTGTGTGTGTGTGTGTGTGTGTGTGTGTGCGTGCGTGCGTGTGTGTGTGTGTGTGAGTGAGTCCCAACACTAATGAATATGACAATAGTATGAGGTGAAGGACTCTACTATTTAATATCCACCATAGAGTAGGATAAAATCCTCTAATATTTTAATAGTTATACTCTCAATAAAATTATTATCATTGGATATATTATCACAATTTAATATTTTATTCTAGATAATGTTCTCATTAACGATGTAACCTTCTTTGGGATTTTGTACACAACCATAAATTTATATATCCTTATATGATAGTAAATTAAACAAGCACTCCTCTCTAGAAATTCAACTCCCCTTAGTTATGATAAAATTATATGATAACAAGGTTTTCAAACCCAAAGAATGAAGAGTTCCTCTTTCCCACGAAAGTAGTCATTATAGCACAAATACAATCATCACACATCATGTAATCTTAAACACTTATTTAGATTATTATAATGATGTCGTTTCCATAATAGTTTTATGTGATTTAAACCTTCTTAAAATAACATATAAATAGTAATATGGGTTGTGCATCTTAATTATTTCTTTAAAATTATATAGTTTGTTATCTTTAATATGGAGATAATTATAAGGAAGGTGAAATGTATTAACTTGATAAAGTATGGTATAATTTCTATAAGAGATGAATTATTTAAGCTTAGCTATCCATTTTCCATTTAGTTCAAAGTACGGTAATAGTACTCAATATGTCTTAAGATCTTAATTTTAATAATATTGGTATGATTATCTCAAAAGGCATAATAATTTTAGAAAAAAATTAGGTATAAAAATAAGGTATATTATAATTATTTATCATAACATTTATTAAGATAGAAAGAAACCACTCCATCCTACAACTTGAAAAATTAGATTTTTCCCATTAACATTCAAATGAAGGAAACAAAATATGATTATTCATGGAAGACTCTTTTTTTCTATTTAGGATGAAATATTAAACTATTTTTATGTAACAATTTTATTCCTCCATATTAAGGAGAATGTCCTCAAATATAACAAAAAAGATTAATATATAATCTTGCTTCAATTATTTAATTATTGTTTGACCCCTACGCTAAGTTGGCCACTTAATGGGAAAAATCTCACAGGAGAAAGGGAAAAGATTATGTAAACCCATATACTTCCTCATTAAAATTAACAGTAAAACAAAAACTCAATTTTAGTATTTATCAACTCAGTTTACTAGAATGATGTTAAGCTTTTAACACATTCTTCACATAGGTAAGATATTTACTATATCCACCATTCAACACCTAAGGCCTCCTCAACTTTTTCAATTAGAGAGATTATTAATATTAGCTAACAGGGATACATAATTAATGTTTCGTAACTAAAATGTCCTAAGTAATTACCCCCCAATGATCACACAATAAATTTATTCATTTCTTAACTTTGTAAAAGCAATGTCACTTCCATGTTATAAAAAGAGTTCTTAACATAAATAAAATAGTGTCTATGTAAGAATCACTTAGTAACTAGTTAAAAAAAATTAAGATTTTAAATTAGCTCATAATAAATTAAGAGTGGCTAGACATTACCTTAATTTTATGAAAACCAACATAAAAAAGGTCTCATCTCTATTTTTTTTATAATAATGTGAAGATATTCAAAACAAGTTTACTGAGTTCCTATTGGTAATAAAATAGAATTACAAAGGCTCAATACAATGTTAAATATTAAAAAAAGAGTTAACTTAATTCATTCCTTAGAACAAATCCTTCTTCACCAATTAATACCCTAACTTCTCTAGCTTATCACATAACTTGTTTGAAAGGAAAAAAATAATTATTACAGATCTATAACTAAAAGTTATACAATGAGAACCCTATTGTAACAATTTAGTTTTTAATAGATTTAAAATGTCCTCTCTAAATCTACCATAATTTATTAGAAATTTGAATCCATTAAAGGTTTTAATTAACTACAACAAACCAACATACCTTAAATTTAAGTACACACAATGGTGTGAACGTAATACTGAGCAAGTGGAATGTTGGATAAGTCTAGGTTATAAATAGAATAAATAAATAACATACAGATTAATTATTTAACTCATCTTTGATATCCTAGGTAAAGAGGATTCATGGATGGCCATCCATACATAGGGGTAAACATCCTCAATAATGAGTTGAATATTATGAGTGTACACAGATATATGCATGGAAGTATAAGAATCACATATCCTATTATTTAAATAGTCTAGATGGGTATCCAAAGTAAGGAATTGTGGATGTAGATCATCACTAAAACTACATTGAAATAGTAATACATCATGTAAAATTATCCTCTTGGAGGTCTCTATCTTTATGAAAAAATTGTTCTTGTAACCTTGCTCCAATCACTTCTCCAAGAGTAAAGATCAATTTTGACATCCTCAACAAATCAAGTAGTAAAACCCATCCTATTTGTATGAATTAGATGGTAGGATATAAAAATAACCTATTTAATATGATCATCCTAATCTTAGTTCCCATTGTAAATTTTGTTCTTTGGGTGATCTACTTGTCTTTCAATTTGTTTATCTCTTTGAAGAACATCCTAATGCTAAGCACCTTCTTGATAGACTTATCTTTCTTCAATGCCTCTACTCTATGTAGATCATAGTTTCTTTTTGTAGGGAATTTAGAGGTACCTTTGAAATGTGTTTCCATAGATACATGTTTTGATCATCTTGTATTCAAAGTGATGCACTTATGATCCACTAAATATTTTTCCTATGAAGAACATGTCTCACAGGAGGTCGATACATAACATGACTTCTGGATTCACAACTATGAATTATAGCCCTTATCTCCTGAGTGGGAGGATTTTTGAGGCCAATTGGCACTAAGATAGAGTTAGGTTCTCTTCATGTGTGTGTGCATAGACTTGGTGTATGAAATTCCAAAATACCAAGTAGTTATTAGCATCATTATTTAATAATGTAGGTTCAAAGAGTGTGTCTATGTACTCATTAAAATCCCTGATGGAGAACCCTGAAGGAGGGAAAGTTCCCAAAAATGCCCTAGATGAGGAAGCCATTGCTTTGTAATTAAGTCAGTACTAGTTTATAATTTAATAACTTGGCTCTCAAAGCATGTTATTATGTTGAATACATTAGTGGATACAGATCTATCACATGAGATTAATTTAATTCATAAGTTAGCCTGAGATTGAATGGGCACATCATTTTTTGAGTTACTTTTATATAGCTTTATCATTGATTTATAGTTCATGCACAATTAATATATAATGTCTCTCTCTTCAATTTGTTTGTTTAATTTGAATGTTTCCACCTCATTTTGTAGGTATGTCACATAGACATTGTTGAAATTTATTAATATTGACACATCATCACCTTATGCCATCTTTTATTTCTTCACTTAATCAGTGTTAGTTTACCTAGTAATTAACCTTTTAGTAATTAAAAATTAGGACTTAGGGTATAATATTATTTGTGAGCATCTGATTAACATGTTCCAAACACTTTCACCAAAGACCAACATGTGAAAAAATATTTTGATGAGTAAAATAAAAAAAGATCTTAATGTGTTTGAGAGACCTGTTGATCAAAATTACCAAAGAAACCTTTTCTAAGACCTAGATAAATTGAAGTGTAAAAATACATACCTATTGCTTGAAGAATAGTGTCTAAATATTAAGTTATGAATACTTATAATACCTAAGAAATGCATATTTAGGTCTCATACCCTAATTTCCTAAATAATTTATTCTAATCAAATCCTCTACAGGAAAACATAGAAGAACTAAATTCCTTCAAGATATATACAGCATAGTGTGGTAAAGACCAAAATATGTCAGAGGAATTTTTTAAGTAAAATCACCAAAAAAATAACCAAAGACCTTTTTGGGATAAGTAGTTCTATCAAAGTATTTCATCGAATAAGATGAAATGAAACTTGAAAATACATAACTTTCAACCACTTTAGTAGGCTAGTCAAAAAATATAAAAGATATGTATGTTCATATGCTTTTTGAATATTAAAGTTAGTGCAATACATGAGGCCTTTCCTTTTAAAGGACATGTAAACTAAGGCTATAGGGTAATTTCCAAAGATAGTGGGTCCCTAATTTAATAAAATAATAGTGGGGGTTCATTGGGTCCAACAAATGATGACTCATAGGGGAAATACTCTCAAGTATTTGAGATTATAAAACTTATAGTTAACAACTCTTAGATCAAACATGAACTATCATACATGGGATAATTCAATCAAATAGATAAAAGAGACTCACATCATACATATACAACATAATTGATTTCTCATTCACCTTGGATATGTGTATGCAGGAATGATTTCCTTTTATCCTTATCATGATATATTTAATAGATAAGTATGAAAATTTTAGGTTCACTTTGGTTTCTGAAAAATGATTTAAAATTTTGGGAAGCTCTAGTATTACTCTTCTTCCATACAAACACACATAGCCCTGACATAGGTACCACAAGTTTCTTCTCTTTCCTTCTATATTATTTCATGATGCATGGTACATTGACCTTATTTCATCATTTTAAACTTTTTGATCACCTTAGAATTTTTTCCTTTTAGGCTTATTGGATCATTCTTCTGAGGATACTTTGATCCTTATTTTTTATATTTTTTTGAGTAACCTTGTTTATAGGAGATACATTGAAGTAAAAATTCACCTTTGTGCATGTTTGAGAGGTATTTCCTGATACTTACCTTGAATGTACCTATTGATGGGCATTTTCACACAAAAATAAATTTTATGCTCAGTTAGAGAGTTTTAGTCCATTGAATTCCTATCCTAAAAGAAATATTTCCCACCTAATCCTATATAGAATGAGTTAGGGCACTTCCCCAAGATTTATTTCACTTGTTATTAGCACACTGAACCTCATTCAGTGACTCATTGAGAGCGTTCCATATAAAGGGCCTTTAATTATTTTAATTGAAGATACTTTAGTAGTTACTATGCAGTGGTAGTGGGCACAACTTCTAGTAAACATCATTTAAGGGAAGATAGTTACTCTAGGATTAATCCATTACTAAATTCTTTGAAATTTTGATATATGAATAGTTCTTTTTTTTTTTTTTTTTTGGTTTTTTTGGTGTTTGTGTTCCTGGGTATTGGAATTGGATGTGATAGTTTATATAAACTTATCCATGTGATAAGAAATTATAATAAAACCATATTTTTTGCTCTTCTTGTTGAATTTTGAGAATTTATTGAATTAAATAGCTTGGAGCTTCCCATGATTTTTAGTGTGGGTAATAATTTGGTGTTTACTGATATATACCATACTTTAGTATCTATACATCATATCATCAATGTTAAGGAATTTTGATGCCTCATCTCACATGTGAAAGATTAATTATCATTTTGAAATAATGGTGAAGCCTTAGATAGGAGATCATCCAAATTTGTCCAATGTTTTAACAACTCACCTCGAACACTTTAAGCTGAATATTTGAAACATACTTTCCTCTCTTCCTTATCCTTTAGAATAAATGTTTTTAGATACCTTTTCCTATTATTTTATATTGGATGGTTTTTTTATTTACCTCTAATCCTTGACACATTTAATATATGTATTTAAAATATCCTCCATTTCCATCTAGTTAGTCCTTCTTTGGCAAGGACATTCCTTCACAAGCCTTATCATAGATTCAATGGGGAGTTGAAAGTATCTCCAAAGAGATATCTTCAACATACTTATCAATGAAAATGGTAGCTCAAAAGAAACTATTTTTTAAAAGTACATATAGCGGACTAAGTCATAACCCTAAGTAAGTATGGTGTTATACTTTTATGATATCTCTAGTAAGTCCCTAATATGTTAGAAATGAATAGTTAGATTTTAAACAATCCCCTTTTAATGAGTTTCACATGTCTCTATACATAATTTATTTTTAGTTTAGTCATATATTTTTACTTTATGTCTAAGTTAGTGTATATATTATGAATATTTGATACATATTTTATATTTTAGACTAGAATTAATATCTTCTGATATAAAAATAATTACTAGTTAATCACAAATAATTTCATAAGTGATACAATATGCAACTTATATTTTACAAAAGATAGATATTTAAATTATTTCAATTACTTTTCAAAATGTCTTTAAGTGCTAAAGATATTCTCACACTTAAAAGGCAGAAGAAGGCCTCAATCAAAAAAATTAAATATAGTACTTTTTAAAATACCAAAAGTAAAACTAAATCCACATCACCATCTTCCATTTTATGGTATTGACAAAATTCTTCTTGATTATTTGTATTTTGAGTAGTTTATTATGATAAATATGCATGTAGATATATATTTTTTTAGCAATATATTTAGAAAATAATCTTCTCAAATGGGAATTATCCTTGAATTTGATAAGGATGAACTTGAAGATGTGATTCAATTTCATCTATAAGTATAAAATATATAAGAGTGAATTACTCAACATGCTACAACTAATGTCAATAAATTTACACCCAATAAAATGAAATTTAAAAAATTAATATTTATTTTTCTTGAGATACATTTAAGTTTCATTTGAATACCTATGCCAACCTTTAAATGTTGATAACTAAATATAAGTTATTCCTTACAATACAAAATATGTTAAAATAAAAACATAAACAAGGGGCACCAACTTTTCCTACTTACCATTATGTAAATATGGATTTAAGATAGCATGTAATCATGACAGAAAAAATATTAAATAAAAAAATTCAAGCAAGGGAATCATATTCGTATGTAGACTTAATTTTTTTTATAAAATTAATCACATCAATCAATAAATATAAGATCAAAAAATTGATACACTTTTGTTGGCAAAGAATTCTAATCAGACACATAATGAATTATCTACATTGTATATTTCCTCTAACAATTACATCTTGAACAATTTTATAGAGATCTATGAATTAGGGGGCGCTAATATCAAATATTAAGTATGAATGAAATAGGGTTGAATTCTATAATTCATTAATTTATAAAACATAATGAGGTTTTAATGAATAGCGATTGGTTAATTCTGTTTGATCTAAATAATCCTCAATGTATTATTGAATCAAAAGAAATACTTGAAGATATGATGGATAAAAAAATTATAAGGTTCAAAATTACAGATGGATGCCACATAATTATGACACAAAAAGTAATTATTTTAGATGAGTAATATAATTCACTATCATTGAGAAAAAAATTCTGATGGAAGTGAAAGATTATCCAAAAATAGTTACTCCATTCCATATTATTCGCAAAATATTTCACCAAAATAATTAATCAAATGAATTAATTTATAAGGCTTCATTTGTACAAAGAGTTCAATTTTCATGTGACCTTATCCGACAGATAGGTTGGAATAATCTTGAAATAGTAAAAAAAAAGATCGAATAAATATATGAACAAGATAGACACATATTGACATAAATGAATTACTCAACGCAATAATTGTAGGAGAAAAAATAACTTATTTTCATCGAACAACCCATTTGGGATTTTTTTAATAAGGTATTTATTTTGTTTGAAAGTGGTACTTTAGCTGGTTCAAATAAATAATATTTAAATTTAGTTGGTACAATAGTACTTAAATTTTTTAAAGGGATTTTAGACAAATAAAAAATAGAAATAGTAGATTTATTAGAAAAAGGGTCTATTTCCTTCCTGAAAATCCCTAGGTGGAACAACATGGACACATGGGGTGAAATCATGAAACTGGAAAGTAACATATTATCAAAAACTGTATATTATTTTACCAATCACAATTTGACACTTCCATTAGAAAAGAATAATAACCCCTAAAGAAGTAATGGAGCATTATATTATTTTTACAAATAGGTTTGAACATTTGTGTGTCACGAATGGAAGTATTTAAAATAAAAAAATTGGAAACATTATCTCCATATTCAATAAGCTTATTGAGAGAATATATAGATAGTGATGGAGGTTAGCTTCTCAAAATATATTGTTAGTTATCGTTACATCACTCCATGTCTTTGGCCATCGATTTTAGAACATTTTAGTTCAATGTTCATTTTTGGTGTGAATGTTGATTTGATAATTATTAATATTTTTAATGTAATTTAAGATTTTAAGGAAGAACATCTTTGCCTATTTTTTAGGCATTGATTGATAAGATTATTATTGTGGATTTTAATGTATTCATCATTCACAAACTTGACCATTTCTCTAGTATTCAAAACTCTTTAATAAAGTTGTATGTTTGTCATTTCTATTATATGCAAAATACAGGTGTCATACTATGGGTTCTAGATATTTATGGATTTAATTAGACTCATATTACATGTATTAAGTTTTCTCAAGATTCCACTAATTTTCAACTTCAATATTTCATCCTACATTCATAACAAAGTAAATTAGAGGAAGCTATTGACATAAATAAAGATGTAACAACATTTCAAATGATTGGTTCACATAAAATATGAAGAAAATTCAATGATAAATTACATAACTTATTTTGGAAGAGACTTATCTCCATTTTCAACAATTCAAATACATGTGATGTGCTAGGGGTATATACAGGAGCTAGAACAATGCTTGATTGTATGCAAATGCAAATAAATTTATCTTGCATTATAAAAACTAAATAAAAAACAATTTTTGATGTTTAAATTCAAAATTATTTGGCAAATTAATGACAATAAATACCAGAATAACCACTTCGATAACTAGTAGGTGCACAACATTTTTAATTTATTTTTTAATCATGCATTATTTTTTAAAATAAAATATTTTAACAATATTTTAGTGTGTATGCTTTATTTTTTAATTGTGACATCTTAGCAATGTTTCAGTGTGTAGCACTAATGGAATTGAATGAAAGTGAAGAAAAAATAATAATGTAAAATCAAATCAATGATCTTGACAAATTATATAATGAAGAAGGTAAGATAAAATCATGCATATTTCAAAAATTATATAATTTTTCATTTTTTAATTATTTAGAATATTGACAAAATAATTTTTCATCTATTTATATCTAAATTAAAAGAGTTCACAACATTGATAGACAACTTTATGTCTCCATAAAGGCAACCTAAGACATAACTCTATAGCTTGAAGCTACCACAAAAACAACATAAGGTAAAACTCTACAACAAGACACTTTTTTAAATATGAATATCAAATCAAATGATGATGATAATTTTTAGTTACTACATTATATAATACCTTTCATGGAATAAAGCACAAATGTTTCAACAAAAGAGTGCATCTGTACAATCTACGAAAAGGGAAAAAGGTGAAAACCCCCTTTGAATGAAAGTGTAATTATATAGTTTCATATACGAGAATATATAAATTATCTTTATTTATTTAAACACATTAAAATTAAATTTTTATTGATCCATGGGAGAACATTGAAGACAATAAATTTAGTTCATTGACTTAGGATTTGGAAGCATGGGTTCATTTTATTGTTATGTCAACGTGAATATGGTTGCATTTACAAAGTTTAAAACAACTCTATATATATCATATTATGTCTTGAAGATAATAAATTATCTTTAGAGTATACATGATCTTTATTAATATAAAAATGGTTTAATTGAATAGACATAAATATTGTGATTGTGAGAAGTTTTATGAAGTGTGTGTGTGTGTGTGTATTTAGATTGTTCTTAGGGTTATTGGGGACTCTACCCATAAAAGAAAAATTGAAAAATTCCATGTATGGCTTAAGGATATAAATCCAAAAGGAATAAGATCAAAATATTGATATGACCGCATGACAATAAGTATTATATTGATACTATCAACAATTACAAAATAACATTGGCGTAGACACCAAAATTTTACGTAGTAATGTAGGTAACTGCTAGCCAAAAAACTTGGAAGAATGGATCGTGATAACACTACCACCTTAGAATGGTTGAAACTGATGTGAAAAATCTCACTATCTAGGAATTTCTTTTCTAGAGATGTTAGTTACTCAAGAATTTGATTTCTCTCTCTGCCTTGCAAGACACCTTTTGCTTTAACCAACCTCACTCCTTCACTTTCATTTTCACCCCACATAACACTAGACCTTTGGGATCTTTCTACAACTTAGGACCTATACTTAATAAACCATTTAAAACTAGGGAACTTCTCATGATAAATACCTTGGAGAATAAACTTGATATTAGCCACTCATTCATTCAATCACCTTGTTTCCCTCCAAAGATCCAACTCTGACAAAGGATCCCAAGGATTCAATAGATTTAGAAGGAACACCTTTTTCTCTAACACCTCTTCCTCTTTATCTAATAAAAAATAATCCAACTCTTCCATAATGTTGAGAATTTTTGCAAACCTTTCTTTCAAGAGTCTTGAAAATAAAATTGGAATATACCATAATCCATACTTACTAGTAAAAAGCATTTTTTAGAAAGGCCATAAATCTACCAGATCTATTTTAGACATGATCTTAATCCTATACTCTATATGAATTAAACATTTGACCAAATATTTAACCATACCTTTATTAGAAACTAGCAAGAGAAGGTTGGAGGTGAAAAGAGAAAGTAGCTCTGAATTGACATGCTAATGCTAACTACAACTGATCTCCTCCACTCCAACAATGAAAGATAAATAATCCACCATAGATACTAATTGACAAAAAAAATTATGTTGCATTTTTAAAGAGAAAACCACCCCCATTAAACCCACCTCTCACTTGGGGTAATTACTAAACAATATCATCTAGACAACTAACTTTGTCAAAGCTTATCCACCACCTACTTGCTTCGAGAAGGAAGCTCCACAAAAACATGTTAGCATAAATTTTTTATGCCATTAATAATTATTATGGGAGATAAATTTAGCTAAGATGTGGTACCAAAATCATTAGATGATTCCCATGCCTTGTCATTAATATTATCATCATGGTCTGATATCATTTCAATCAACACAAAAATCACCATATTAACAAATGATTATAGATAAATATGAGATATTTCATTAATATAGAGCCACTTTTATTTATAATTATTTATACATAACCTTTCCACTTTATTGATCCCAACATTGATAAGAAAATTTAGAGCCTCATTCGCTTCATAAAAGCAATGCTCCACTTTTTCATTCTTTAAATAGGTGAATAAACTCACAAGATTTACACATAATATTATTGATATTCCAAGCTTTAACTAATTTATTTTTGAGATCTGAAATCAACACTAGTGAATATCCTTTAATAATCAGAGACTTGATGCCAGATTCTAATGTTGATTCCAATCAAACAATCAGAGCTTTAGATCTGATTCATTCTTGATGCTAACCATAAGTTTGATAAAGGAAACTTTGACTAAGGATCCACTAAAATATTTTATAACACACCATATACCAAAATCCTAGTGATTACCTCTAAACTCTCTATGAAAATTGAGTATAAACAATCTTAGAGGTGGAGGATCACAAATAGCTTCGCACATTGCCTTTCTACTTTTAGATTATTTACTATTAACCTATTAATTGGAATTAAAAAGAGATATCTTATTAATAAAATTTTAATGAGAAAGGGCATGTGTGTGTGTGTGTGTGTGTGTGTGTACATACATACATACATACATATAATGAAATATATGTGTGTATATGTTAAATGGCATAAATAGATTACAGAAGTAATCATATTTTTTATTGGTTTTATAATATTATGAGTTAGTTATATTTTAACAAATGGATGAGTTTTTTGTTATGGTCATGTTATAAGGATTAATTATAAACACGTATATGCATATGTGTGTTACAAAACTAGAAACAAAAGTTATACATCTATATATAATTAGTATAGTTGCATGTGCTTAAAAATGTATATATTTACATATATGTTTATATAAACCTTTATAAAATTTAATGAAATGCAAATAAAAAATGCATCAAATGAAATCCTAAATGTTTATATGTTACAATATAAAATGTAAATCAAAAGTGCATCAATGATCAATCTAACATTTAAAACATTTTCTTATAAAATTTCCATGTTATATTTATTATAATATATTATTTTTAAAAAATGATTTCATTATTTTTTAACAAATTGTAAACATTTGAAATGAGCTAAAATTGACTTTTAAAAAACTATTGATTTTGGGGTTAGATGACATATTATTTTTTGTGCACAAAACAAAATGTTTGAAATTGAATGTTATGAGAAGAAAATAATATTATATAGTATAAAATATGTCATACTACATTCAAGATCATTATAAATAAATTTTGAAGTGGCAATGCGGTATTTTTCTCATGTTGGTATTTGATCAATGATAGAGTGTAATTAATTCAGGATGCTCCTTCAATCCATGAATTACAAAATTTCAAATTTAATATTTATTAAGGGGAAAAAATAATATAATCCCTTCAATATAAATATAAATAAATTAGATGAAGTTATTTTTAAAGGGACCTTTGGAGATGTTTTTTCAATTTCCAACTCAATGGTCATTGATTATAATTCTTAAAATTATGTTACAAAATAAAAGTTGTAAATGAGGTATGTTACAGATAGTAGATATAGTGGAAATATAATTTATAAAGATGAAAATGATTGTAAAATTTAAATGATGTCTATCATCACATTCTTAGGAGAAACCAAAAAAACTATGCAAATAACTATGAAACATGGTTTAGAAGGATGTATCTTCATTATATAATTATTTCAAGTGTATTTACTACTTCTAAACTATAATTTTAGTAACATTATCATCAATTTCATATAAATCAAATCTTAATTATTTAAAATGTATTCCAATTTTTTTTTAAATTTAGTGATTTTAATTTAGTAATACTTTCTTCTTGTTTCATGTAATTTGTTTTATAGTTGGAGATACCTTAAAATTATTGAATTAGGTCTACATTTGAGATCTTATCCCCTTATAAGTGGATACTCCATAATTTTAATTTGAAATTACACAACTTGATCCATTAGTATATTGAAACCTCCTCATCAAGATCTTCCCCATGAAAAACAAATAATTCTCAAGTCTCTCTCTCATTAAAATAATTTATTGATGTCTCATTAATGGGTCAAAGGTATATAGTGGTTTATCTCATCCATATTATAGGTCTTCCTGGAGTCTCCAAAATGGATTATTTAAATAATATTTGAATGGAGTAACATGGAGAAATCAAGGATCCTTAGGAGTGGGATGTAGTACTCAAGGTTGATCTTGTTCTCTCATTAGTGATACCTAGTTGAACCACCTAGATATAACAAATAATGGATATGAAGTTTAGGTAGTTATCCTATGCATAAAAATTCAAAGAAATGCATAATAAAATGCTTGATAATTAAATGAGATTCCAATCTCATAGTGGAGGCAATTCGTAATTGACATGCTACGGCTTGGTGACTCAATAAAATCCTCCACCTAATTTGGCCTCTCTTGGATCAAATGGAATATTGGTTAGCATCACAATACTTGAAGGAATCTAATAAAAAAAAATTATTTTCAAAATAGGGGTGGACCAAGTGACCAATCTAGTAATGTATAATGTGTATGATTAGTGGTTTGAACTTGATTTGGTGGACCTATGATATCACTTATGATTAATAGGACTTTATAAAATTCTATTAGACTTGTATTCAATTTTAGACATACTAGGGTTATGACATGTGTAAATATATTATCACTTCATGGTTTCACATTAATCCCTCAAGTGTGAAGTGATTTGTCATGATGGGTGAAAAATCACTCAAAGTGATTATTTTACCAGCTTTTGTCTCTCATTATCACATTCATTTTTTATTTTCTCCCCTATTTATATTTCCTTTACTATGAAGATATATTCTATTATTTCAAGTTTGGTCATTACCACCCCTATTTTATCATTCTATGCATATTGTCATGAAATGAATTTCTGAGATATTGTATCTAATTCTTTTTTCTTCCAAATGTGAAGGTTTTGAAGGTAATTTAGACTATTATTAGAAAGGATTAACTTCAATTTGTATGGCATAAGAAAACCAATGAAAATGTTACATTTTTATTTTATAGTAACCTACTTTGGATAGTCCAAAGTATGGAGGAATATCATCGAGTGGTAGAGGCCTTTTTATGGAAGGAAATTTAGGTTATCCTAATTGCCTGGCTGACTACATTTGAGGTGGTAATTGGGCCTATTCTACCTCTTTCAATTCACATTGTCTTGGTTCAATTTCTCTAAGTGTCTTTTAGGATATGGAAACTTTTTATGTTCAGATACATGATCTGGTGGAGGGCATGTAGGATGCTACCCCTTCCATGCATTCTTAACTAGAATCATTACTATATCTAGTTCCCTTAATCAACAAATTTGACTTGCATGCCCTCATATCAGCATCCATTCATTTTATCAAAAAAAATTCATGTTGGGGTGTGCTAGATGCTTTGGATGCAAAAAAAGCTAAAGCACAGGGTGGTGGTCATAATAGGGTTTCTCGACTAATTTTGAATCATCTTTAATCTATGGTGGATTCTATTAGGTTGGGTGGTGTATATGGTCCCAATAAAGTCAATGGCTTAGTGACTATAAATCCTAGACCTACATTCAAATTAATACTACCTAGATGCATTTTTGATATGTAATGTTTTGATAGATTGCTCTTTGTGATGTCTTCTTCTTGTTTCTCTTTTGTCTCTAACATTATCCCTCAATTTTTTTTACTCTTCCTTTTGGAATTTGAATTTTAGATGTCAATGTCATAATGATAACAATTAGCATCATATCATATACTTATATTCCAATTATTCAAAATAAAATGTGCCCAAAAGGTTTGGAATAATCTAATTTAATTGGAATATAGAAAAATTATTTTTGGAGAAAAATTTCTCCACTCCAGTTTAGTGGATATAAGTCCAAATTATTTGAAATGATCTCTGTCCAAACGATTTGTAATGGTCTAATTTATTTATAATATAAAAATAATATTTTTGTAAAAAGTTTCCCCACTCCACGTTAGTGGTTATAAGTCCAAAATATTTGAAATGATCTATGCCCAAGAAATTTGAAATAGTCCAATTTATTTAGAATACAAAAAAAGTTCTTGTAAAAATGTTATCGAGTCCACTTAAGTATGTATAAGTTTAAATTATTTAAAATAATTCAATTCAATCAAAATGATCCATACGCAAATGTTTTGAAATAGTCCAATTTATTTGGAATATAGAAAACTTAATTTTGGAGAAATTTTTCTTTGCTCGACTTTAGTGGGTATAAATGAAAATGATTTGAAATAGTGGAATTTATTTTCAATGATTTATGCCCAAATGGGTTGAAATAATCCAATTTATTTAGAATATATAGAAAAATTATATTTGGAGAAAATTTTCTCGACTCCACTTTAGTGGATATAAGTCCAAATTATTCAAAATAGTTTAATTTATTTGGAATATAGAAACATTATTTTTTATGAAAAAATTTCCTTCCACTTTAGTGAGTATAAGTCCAAATTATTCAAAATATTCCATTTCATAGATTTTTTGGGTGCTTCTTGTCTTTCTTATGGCTTCATTGTCACTTTGACTTGATTCCTCAATTTTAATCCATGTTTCTTGTATTTAAGATGTTACACATTCTTTTGAATAATAAACATTAGTAATCTTATCCTTTCCAATAAATATTGGAAGATAATATGGTGTATTAGAATCATTGCTATTAATAATTTCTTCATCAAACCATACATTAATTTTAATATCAATTTCTTTAGTTCTAGGATTATGTAGCCTGTATGCTTTTGAATCCTCACTATACCCAATAATTATGTACCTCTCACTTTTCTTATCTACCTTTCTCCTTTTTTTATTAGGAATGTAAGCATATCCATTGAAATTAAATACTCACAAGTGAGAGACTGTGGGATTTCTACCACTCCATGGCTCTTCTAGAGTTATATTCATGACTACCTTAGTACGGATCTTGTTTAGAATATATGTAGTTGTATGAATTATTTTAGCCCAAAATTTAACTTATATATATCTAGAGTATAAAATACATATAGCCACTTCCATCAAAATCATATTATTATTTTTTGTGACCCCATTTTATCGAGGTTCATAAGCAACACTAGATTCTTTCTTTATACCATGATACTTGCAAAAATTTAGGAAATATTTATTTATATATTTATTCCCCTTTTTATATTTATTGTCCTTAGATAAATTTCATTTTTTCATTATAAAAATTTAAATTCTTTGAATTTATCAAACACTTCAATCTTATTTTGGAGAATATATACTCAAATTCATCTATTGTAGTCATCTATGAAGGTTAGTATATATCTCGGTCATGCCAGTGAAAGTGTTCTAAGATCCATTATATCACTATGAACCAAATGTAAAGTAACCTTTGCTCTCCATGACATTCCTTGAGGGAAGTTTTTTACATGTTATTTTTGTATAACATAACCTTCACACATAATTTGTCATTGAGAGATTTTGGGAAGCCAATAAACCATGTTATTTTTCTCCACAAGTCCAAGACATTGATAATTAAAATGTCTCATACACACATGCCATAGCCTACTCATATCATTACACTTTGTAATATCACACATATGCCTATCTTCAAAGTTAAAGGTAAATTCTAAAAATGTCTACAATCCATATTCATCTTTGCCTATGGAAGTGACTTTATGTTTATCAGTAAAATATTTGATTAGGAATTTGCCATTATAGAACTCTATCTTGTATCCTTGATTTATAATTTGGAATATCAAAAGAACATTTTTTAAAGTTTGGAACTAACTTCACATTCTTGAAAACACCAAAATGAACTTTAAAATTGCTAGTCCCTTGGACTTCTAAAACATTGTTATTCACCAAGAAGATTTTTTTTAATGTTATTACTAATTAATGGTTCATTTTTTCTTCATTATGAGACATGTGTTGTCTAACACCTGAACCAATGACCCAATCAACTTTATAATAACTATTCACATTAAAAAAACACATAGAGAGCATTGATTTTGGAATCATTATTTTTAGAAATCATGTTTATTTTCTGTCATGTATAATTGATCGTCTTGTAACATTCATTAGCTTTGTGACCTAGCTTACCACAATAACTGTATTTCTATTTGGGCATATCTCTACGAGCATAATGATTTTCATATGAATTGTACCAGTTGTCATGCTTCCATTTCCTCTCTCTCCACATATGCTAATTGTCTTAAAACTTCTTATACTTATTTTTTCCCTTTTTCATGAAGCCTCGAAAATCATCATTGAAAATTTCATTTTCCTTGAATAGACACTTATCTTCATACGCTAACATGGAAAATAAATCTTCATACTTGATACCTTTTAATTTGTCAATAGTATGTATACCTCTTATAAATGGTTGGTAGGACCTTAGTAGTATTTTTAGTATTAATTTACAATAAATCCTTATCACTTTAATCTTTCTAAGACAAGCAAGTTCGTTCTTCTTTTCCTTTATCTTTATTAAATGAGTAACTAGATCTTGTGTGTCTGAAAATCTGGTATTATACAATTCCTTGGTGATAGTTAGCATACATACATCACTTAAATTCTCATGTGTGCTCTTTAAGATGGGCTATACCTTTATTTTGCTTCTCTCATTGTGAACTTTTGAAAATCTCATATTCGAGAATTTGAGCTTTATCCGCATCGTTATTATTGTGTCTCTTTATTCTTATTATTTTGATCATTGTTACTGTTTAAAGGCTTTTTTTCTACATCAATAACAAGCTCATAATAATTCTTAAGAGTTACAAACATCTCCAAACAAAATACTGAATCCTAATAAGTTTTTGCATTTAATTTAATTTCTAACTAAAAAATATTGCAAGATTCCACTATGAATCAATCTTTCTTTAAAATATAATTATTTTCTAAAAACAAAAAGGTCTTTTCACAAATCTATGACCCACCTTTTAAAACATATGAAAAAAAATAGTTATCTTAACCTATTTTATAAAAAAAATAAATCTTACATGAAATATTTGACAAAAAAGAAACATCCTACTGCAACAATTTGATAAACTAAGCCACTAATCAGGGTGCAGTAGTAGGGCTGGTGACCTACCACCCAACGGTCCTGGGTTACCACCTCCCAAATTTAAAAAATCGCATAATACTTTAAAATTAAAAAAAACACATGAAGCAATTTGATAAACTTCAAAACCAACCGAGACTATTCACTCCTTTCCAGTATAATATTGAATTATTTAACTTAAGAGACATCCCTTTTTCAATAAAGATTTCGGACCAGACCCATGCCATACTCCATGCACTACCAAAGCTTAATTAATACGAAGCCACAAAGCATAAAAGAATGCACCTGAAGTTGGGTAGCTGGTTGTGAGCACTCCAAATGTAAATTATTCGAACAAAATTGATCTTACAAGTTTGCAGCTCCACGAGTTAGAGGAGTTTAAACTTCTGATGCAGTTGATTTAACAGCAAACCGGCTCATGTTTTTTTGGAATAGCAAAACAGGCTCACGCTTAAAAAAGCTGTGTCTCGGGCAAAATCCTTTTACCGGTGACGCACTCCAACCTTCGTCTCAATGGCCTGCTATCTCTGCCCTGACTGCATCTTTGCCTTACTCTACACAGTCAAACGCTAAGACAAAGCTATCACTTACCAAACCGAGTGATCGTGAACGTCATTCGCAGTTTGGAGGCGAGGATATCAAGCAGCGACGACGGAGGTTATAACACAGCAAAAATGTAACCTCGCTCTGATGCCTTGACAGGAGAAACAGGAAATGTATAAATTATTTATTACTAATACAACAAAATTTACAATCAGATCTGAGTGGGTTGAGTACAGTTGAAACGGGTGGGTTGCATGATATATAGAAGGTTTACAGACCCTTGGAAAAAATTCTGAAGCTTGTAGACTGGAGTGATCTAGAAGGGGAAATATATTAGAGGATGGAAGAATGTTCAGAGGATGGTTTTAGAAGAGAAAATTAATTTAAATGGAATATAATAAATATTATTATAAATTTTGGTTAAACATGGCCCTGTAGTATCTATTCTTTATTTTTATATTTAAAATTGTTATGATTAAGTTTATATTTAATGTAAGTTTTGTACAATAATAAATGATATCTGGAGATTAAATATAATTAATTAGAGTGAAAATATTATTAAATGGGATGAAATTTATATTATTTTTATTTTGACATTGATTAATAAAATATTTTTAAGTGCTTGTAATTTATCAACTTATTCAAAATTAAATTTAAATGTATTATGCATCTAGTTTAAAATTAAAAAAGTAGGACAACATTAACTTGAAATAAAGTAGATGAAATTATACATATATTAGATTAAACATGTCAATAATAACTACATTTCGAAATGGTTGCGACAATCATTAGAATATATAAAAGTTACACTAAAAAATATTGGATAACCTTCACATATTATTATTCTTGAATAACTTTAGATTAATTATATATAAATTTTATAAACATTTAATAATAATAAATTATATAAAAGTATATGACAGCCTATCATGAATTTATATGATGATTTAAATATAATTATCAAAATAAATAGTTGTATCGTAAATATCATTTTTTATATAAAACATGTCATATATAAATAATTTTAAGTATTTAAAAGGAAACAAAAGTAACTATTAAAATTATATATGTTAAATATTGTTTCTCTAATAAATATAATTAGTATCATAATTTTTTTTTGTTTTTGAGTTATACAAATATTTACTTTAAAAAATAAAATAATAATAATAATTATATATATCAAATTAATATATTTTTCATTAATAAATATTTAATAATAATTTTTATTTAAATAAATTAATATAATAATATTAGATATCAAAATAATTATTAGTATTTTAATGAAAAATAAATATTAACATAATTTTCATTTTTTTAAAAACAAATATTACATTAATACAAATAAAATATTTGATGCAAATATTACATTAAGAAATTCTATTCTTTTGAATGATTATTATAATAAAGTAACGAAGATCCCCGCTCCCAATGGTCGTTCCTCCGCTCCTGCCCAACGCATTTTCAAATTGTGCAAGCCTTGTTAGCTCCCCAATCCTCCCATCTTCCGTTCCTTGACTAATCTGAGTGATGAGTAGGTGGATGGACGGCGACAGCTTTCGGGTAGAGACCGGCCACAATGCTTCGTCCACGCAGAAGGTTGGAGCTACAGAGTAGTCCTGCCTAACAACCAATCAGCTAGCACCCTCTAGCCTGAGGAAGGACGGGCATTTCAAAACCCGCTCTTCCATTAATTACCTAGACTCCTAGATCTATGGTCAACTCAGGAAGAAAGAGCACAGATCTTTTGGGGAACCACAGCAAGCTCATCCTTCTCAGCAGTTAAAGGAAAAATTGAAATCTTTGAAGCTAGCTCATTCCATCCCCTCCATATCCCTGGAGAAGGAATCTTTACAATCAGCCCTGATCAATAGAAGATATTACTTGGCAGAGGAGTTATTTGTCAGTTTGCAAACCTGTGGCCAACCCTTCCAGATCTAAATGCATGGCTCTTAAAGAAGTGGAAACCTAGATCCTTAAATCTTGAACTGTATCCCTATGCAAAAGGTTTTTTCATAGTTGTTTTCCATCTTGTTTCAGACAAAGACTTGATTCTTGACAAACAGTTGAACTGTGCTAGGCATCAGCTACTTATCAAATCCTGTTTTCCAACCATTATCCCCCTCACTGAATCTTCTTCAACTAGTGCCATTTGGGTATGCATTAGCCATCTCCCACTTCATGTTTAGTATGGATCTTGTTTTAAAATAATATTCAACTCTGTGGGTAAATTCCATCAAACTGACACCGCTACTTCTTTTTTCTCCCACACTACCTTTGCAAGAATCCTGATAACTCTTAGATACTTTTGTTCATCTTTGATCCTCTATTGACCTAATTGTAGAAGATATTGTATGGATTCAGCGCTTGGACTATGAAGGCCTGCCCTTCAGGTGCAGATGGTGTTTCAACAGTGGGCACATGACTTCAGAGTGTAATAAATTCCTTAAGAAAAAGGTTGTACCAACTTGGTCGAATAATTCCTTCTGTGATCTTCTGACAGTGTTTGGGCCTGGTTATAATGACTCCTTAGATTTAGAAGAAGTATCTATGGAGGCAGAGGAAATCCATAAAACTGAATCCTTAGCTTCCGAAGACAGACGAATTGCAGAAGCAAACGCATTGGAAGAAGCTAGGGTCTCAACCCCAAATGTTATTTTGAACAACACAAATTTGGAACAACCTCCGTTTAGTGAGGTGGTACTAGAAATACAGACACTCGACTGAAGGGCAGAATCTTTGGAGCACTCAAAAGAGAAATCTAAGCCCCTTAATACTATTGAAATCTCCTTACCCTTCTTGCTAGAACGTGCAGAAGACAATGGGGAGTGAACTGAAGTACAAAAAATAAAAAATGTAAGAACAAAAAAGATAAAAAAAAAAGGAGGAAACGGCTCAGAAATCAATGATCCTTTGCTCGGGTGGAGGTTTTGCCAAAGATGAACAAAAGTTTTGCAGAAGCTTACAGTGAGACATGATAGTTTGCTGATTCTTGGTGAATGAATTTGGTATACTGTTTGTTATCGCCTTCTTAATTACTGTTGGTAGAGGTGTCCTAATTAAACTTCATTATTTTATCTTTCTCTCCGTTATACCAAAGCATAACTAATAATAAAATAGGGACTAATAAAACTGTAAAACCTCTCAACTTGCGAAGATAAAAGACTTTAAATTAGCATTCTATGTTTCAAATCTCCACAATTAACTAAAAGTGATAAACATTTAACGAGAAGATTCCTCGTTGTATTGTACTTCTGCAGTTGCACTCAAATAGCATCCCAAGAAATTATCAAAGTGCAATTTAATAATTATCAATCAGCGTACCAAGATATTAAGTCAATGAAATGATAACCCAGTGAAACCAAAAAATTTAATACAGTTTTGCTACAATTGAGAACTGAAACTTCCACCGTTACTAAGCTTGACGACTGCAAATGGAGTAATTCATCTCTCCAATCACCGTGATTCCCTCTATTCCTTGATCAACAGCAACTGTAAAACTCTCAGATTGTTCCATATTATTATGGAGACGACATTTGCTCCAAGAAATTTATAGGGCTTGTCCCTAAGTATTCGACTCTGAAATCCTAGGGAAAGTCGCATGTATAGGAGAGCAGATCAGAGAGTGGAGACGGCAGGCGATTCAAATAAAATAAACTCTCGCAGCCATTCAATTCATTTTGTGCGCAACGGTGAGAATGTGGGAATTGCGAGTCGACTAAATTGGGCATACAAAAGGGAGTGTTTCGACCGTTAACTTCAATAGACGGAGATCCCAATTCCGCAATCTTGTTCCATATTGTGAAGTCGATTTGGTCAGAATCATCCATTTTCATCATCTCCTCTACTAATAACTCCGACCACGATTTGGAGGTCTTCACAGTTTGTTCAGCATCACTCGGTGTAAAGAGTTGATTTGAATTATCACTACCCAAATATTTGTTGCGATTCACTGCAATAGATCTGATCCCACTATCACTTGGAGGAACGAGGGCTTTTGGAGGAGTTTCCTTCTCTGGCAGAGTCTTCCTTCTGAGATGAGAGTACCAATAATTCTTGATTTCGTTATCTGTTTGACCTGGCAGTCGACTGCGATCAGTGACCACCTGCATATATATAGCAGACCCACTTATATCTATTACCCTTTCCAATAATAGTATTAAATGTAAATATTGGCTAGTATATATAAAGTGGAAGCATTGAGGTGATACCTATTGCCAAGTAGCCCATGCAATTTTATAATGAGCTCCTCTTCATCGATTGAAATGTTTCCGCGTTTAAAGCCAGGATGAAGATAGTTCAACCACCGTAACCTGCAACTCTTGCCACGCCTCTTCGGTCCTGAAAAACAAATTATTTTCATTGATAGAGATAGTGGAGTCGGAGTAGTATTGTCGTTTTTGAACGGTAAAAATGCATGCATTAAGTTACCCGCTATCTTGGGGAGAGATCCCCATTCACTTTCGCCATGAATTGTGACGTATTCTCTCAGAATCATATCCTCCCCCACAGTCCAGGCCCTGCGGTTGAGGGAAGAATCGTTAACGCAGCAAGGAGACCTAACCATTTTGATGTGATCACTGATGACTAGCAGCAAACTTCACTGCTTGTGTTGATCAGGCTTGGATCCGGCTAATCTGTTTACATAGAAAAATCGACTGTACGATAGTGATGACGACGTGACGAATTTATCTTATATAAAAGGGTTTCAGTTACATACGAAAGTAAGTCGAGATATTTGACAACATGGTTTTGGAGAGCACGACCGATAATGCTGAATACGCAGTTGGCAGCTTCGTAATTGTCAGCAATGATATGATACCTCCAAAGTCCTCCTGCCGTTACTAAATAAAACTCCCAACAAATGATCGGCTCTCTTGAGGACGACACCAACTCTGACGTTTTCCCTCGAGACAAACATGCACGACGACTAAATGACTTGAAAATCTTATTACTATCCACCAAATCTACTGATAGTCATAGTGATGACGTACCGTCTAATTACCATGCAGCTAAGTATCATAGCCAAATATCATGTTGTTTTGTATTTTCCTGCGTAAAGCGCTATCTTGATAGGTTTATTTGTTGAGCGAACAAGGACAATCTATTGTATAGGAAAATTTCAAAGTTCAAAGTTTATTTGTTGTTCCTCCAAGTGTAAATCGTTTCATGTTCTTATTTTAGTTTTGAATAGTTTTAATGATTTTGCACATTCTTTATAGATAATAAATTTAAGAAATTTTTAAATAGACAACGTGCATAGAGTATTTGATTTGTCTTTTTTAAATGGGTTTAGTAGCAAGAATTTAAAATATATTAAGATTTGAGGAAATATTTTAATATTTTTAATTGACATTTAAGTGTTTACAAAAAGTTGTGTTAAAATAAAATTTTATAAAGATATTGAGAAAAACCAAGTTGTACATGTTAAGCATTCAAATGAAAATGAAAATCTATAATTAAACATTTTTAGTTGTAATTTCACAATTTCTTTTCCCATTAATTATTAAATATAAATTCACAAACATGAATTTTTTTCCCATTAATTATTAGATATAAATTCACAAGCATGAGTATAAATCATAACCTTTGATAATTATATGTTCTTTTGTAAATTTATTGAGAAGAATCCCTAAGTGCAACTTAAATTTCTTATATATTTCATAAGATTCACTTTTTACTTCTATATAAATTGAGGTTATTCATACTATAAGAATTTTTCACTTTTTTGTATTGACATCCTCATTAATATAGCATTTAAATCTATGGAGAATTCTTTGGGAGAATTTCTAATAATAGATTTTAATACTTGTAGAATATTCAATTCCACATTTTCTAAGATTCTTGTAAACTTGGATATATTAGTAGATTTCCCTTAGTTTATTGAGTTTAAAAATAAGGACATAACTTCGAAATAATCTTTCGATTATGAGCGTTTGTCCTTTTGTTATAGGAGATACTTTGTTATAGGTCATTTACCTTCTACTTGTAATTTTTATAAAAGAAGACGATGTCTTTTGGTGGAAGGGTACCCTTCCGAAAGCTCTTTTAGAACATGCTAATGTGGGTAGTGTGGCTAATGATCTATTACTAGCAAAATTCCCGAGACTCTCAAACTCTATTTCAAAAAGGGGGAAGAGCCATGCAAGTAGAATCTCTTTTTGAAGATAAAATATTTATGAAAAGATAAAGTTGAAATAATTTTGTCATAAAAAAATATAAATTATGAGCCTAATCTGTATCTTATGGCTAATGTTTCATTGCATCGTTTAGTTAATTCATTTGATAAAACCATTACCACTTACCTTGATGAAGTAGATGGGGGAGATTGGATTGTGGTTGATAAAAAAATGAATGGAAAATGTAAGAATCATGAATTAAAACCTCTTAATATGACTCTTAGATCGTGAAATTACACTGATTTTGAAGGGTCATCGTTATATCTTAGTTTAGTGTCATTTAGCAGCTATTTTTATTTTTATGTTGTTGTTGTTCTATATTAGGATATTTTTTTGATTTATTAACATGTTTTATTGAATTATTTGGTTATGATGACCTTGCTTCTATGTCTAATATAAAAGATAGGGTCCCTCTTTAAATATTATTTTTACCAATAATAAAAAAATATAACATTCAAATTACTTTATAATTGAAAAATAATGGATTACAACCAAGAAGGAAGTTTTGAAAATATTTATGGATATCAAGATACCAAACATGGCACTACTAGAAGCCCCGGTTTAAATAAAAATATATAATGCTAAAAAAAAATTGAAGAAAGGCCTCAAATTTTTAACAACACCTAGATACAAAATTTAAGATAAATAAAAGTTAGATTTGGTGAGACAATTCAATGGAATACAATGACAAGACTAATATTTTTTTTTGTTAAGTTTATTATTAAGAAATTAAATGAATGGTTTAATGTTTTCTATTTAGAAATAAAACTTTATAAAAATATATATTTTCTAGGGAGAAAAGTACTTTGATGCCCACTATCTTAAATTGGGTATATTTGAATGATATAGTATAAAGAAGATATTATGCAAATCGTTTTCAAATTACTTATTAAATAATAAATTATGTTTCATGCATTGATCTTAAATGGTGGTGTTTTAACTATTTTTTTATAAAATATATATACATTATGCACAATATATTAAAATTATTCTACAACACTAATAAAGACATGTGTGTGTTTAGACTTAACCATCATCTTTCATTTTGTAATCAAGTCTATGTAAATATAATAAATATAGTTATGCATATATATATGCAATATAATAAAATAGAAAATTAAATAGTTAAAACTTAACAAATAAAGTTGATAAAAAATAACTAATATTTGAGTTATTTGTGTACTTCAAAAAGAACTTATAGTTATAAAAATTTATCGAGAAAACAAGAATATATATATATATATATATATATATATATATATATATATATATATATATATATATATATAACACAAAAACAAAATTTTCATAAAAGCATTAGAATCAACTATCCTTCAATTATATATATTTTGGCCAATTCCATCCTTTTCATATTTGTAGGTCTATAACTATTTGATTAGGCATGTTCATGATGCTGATTAAGGTTTTTTTTGTGCCTATGTGATTTCATTCATACAATATGGTGAGCTATTTTTTTTTCCTTTAGATCTAATTCACAATGATGTCATAACACTAAATTGTGTTTAATTACTTGGCCATTAAATATCTTGAGTAATTATACATACATATCTTGTATGATTTGAATCAAAGCTTACAATGATTCACCCAAAACACCAAAAAAAATATCACAATACAAAATGTAGTTGAATGTCCCAAAAACAACACAAGGGATTGAACCCTAGTGACTCACACCCACTAAGTCAATGAAAGGGTCTTGATACCACTCGAAAAAGTTGTACACACTTGGGTTAAATTATAAAAATAAGCTCAAGCCTAGATTCATTGTTTAAATAATTAAAATGGTCTTTGATGTTTCGTACAAAGGGAGTTCATTAAATTTAATTGGAGTACTCATAAAATTATTTTTCAAAAATAATGTTAGATAAGTAGTCACTTTAAATCATTAAATTTCTTATGATTAAAATAATTAAATAAAACTTCGTTCAATTTAATTCTATTACATTAGGAATAAATAGAAATCCTCTCCATAAACTAATTAATAAATAAGCCATTTTAATATTTTCATCATGAAGTTAAAAATATAAATATTTACTTCATCTAGAGTTAAGGTTGAATTAAAAGGAAGTGGTCAGACTTAATAATAATTTAATGTTTACCACTTTTGTTTCCACCCTTAGATTAAAATAATCAAGGTTGTTGATCAATTAACCTTTAAAAACCCTAATTTAATTTTATTAATGGAATGGTTTTCTACAACATTCATCACAAATATACTTCTAGTTCCATGGTGTGTCTCATTTTTTCCCTTTGATGTTATCAAGTCAAGTGTTAAAGAGATTGCATAGCATCCATGGATTTTGGATTTTAATGGAAATTTATTAAACATGAGAAGGAGGGTAGAAATCATTTCAAGATATTGATTCATTAGAAATAATTTAGATCCTTTACTTTTCATTTTTTACATATGCTCACTCAAAATGCAGGTAGAGGCTTTATTTTATCTCTATATTTAGAAGGGAATATTGAAATTACTTCTTTTAAATCCATTTAAGATATTTTTTTACCTATAAAACATTATGTGATACATATTTGACTACCCAAAGTTAAACATGTATGCGCATGCGTGTGCCTACACACACACATAATAAAACTTATAGGCTACTAATAATTCCAAATCATTAAAGGCAACCTGACTGCCATCCCATATTGGTGTAACTGTGACCTAGACACCCCCCATCATGCTAAATTTTATCGATAAATATTTGTTAATTCATTAATATTCTAATTTTTTAATTTTATTTTTGGTAATTTTTAGGGTTAGAAAATGGGTCCAAATCATTAAAAAATTAGGAATTTAAAATATTTTGGGGGTCAAATCGCTAATAACTTATAATAACATCCTAGATTACACTTCAATTAAACATATTTATAGTATAATTACCCCCCAATATTAAACAATTCAATATGTAAAACTAGAACCAGAAGACTGCAACACCAAATGACAATAATCAAATAGAGGAATAAAATGAAAATACTAAACAATAATAGTGCCAACCTGAGGAACTAAATGATAGTGCCAAATAATAGTATCTTTGGATAGTGTTGAATATGAATGCTGAATGAAAGTGCCACATGACAATATCAAATAATAGTGTTAAATGATAGAGTCAAAAAGCATAACGGTGTTGGCATAAAATGACTAAAACAATATTTTACATCTACTGTTTCACTAGATGATAGAACCAGATGATAAAAATTATGTTTTGCATCCTTGATCATCATGGCATCTTGTGGAAATGGTAAAAGGACAAATCAATTATCAAGAAAATTGAGCATATTATCTTATTTTAAAGAGTCAACCAAAAATCCCACATAATTACAATGCACTCAAAATAAAAATATATTTTTTATTTTGTGATAAATTTAAATTTAACTATTTAATAATTTTAAAACTATTTTACATGCAAAAATCCCCATTAATATCTCACCAAAAAGAATCAACCAAAATAACGTGTTATCCCCTGAAGATTATTTTGATGATGATGTGCCAGCACTCAAAGATCTTCCTCTATTTTTTTGTGATAATGATCATGACACTGAAGCAGAAAAAGAGATTGTTGGTTCTCTCCAAAAATGAAGTTTAGCTAAATCCTTCACTCCAAAATATTCATGAAAGAAGACAAGTAGATGGATAATTCGAAGGTCCTTTAAGGTGGAAATGGGAATAAAATTTCCCTTCATAAAACTTGTAGATCTTTAAAATGTTGATGATTCTCTAACATAATGAAAATATACAATATGTAGTTAGAAACTAGGAAACAAACAAAAATGCAATTGAAATTGGACATGATCAAGAAAAATTATGGAAATGTATATGTGATAGTGAAGCACACAGATGTACTAATAAAAAGAAAACATAGGTGGAAACAATGCATAATAATGCATGCATGTAATATATGCATGCAAGTATGAAAATGATAAGAAATATCAAAAACATATTTTTAAGAAATGGGAAACAATGAAGAAAATTTTGGAAAAGTTATGTAGGCCCATCTAAAGGCAAAATATATATAGTTCTCTATTGTATACCACATTCTAAACGAAGGTAGACCTAATTTTTATTTTTTTGATTATAATATTTTGTTTTATCGTAATGGATTTTTAGATATTCCACAATCACATTAGTCAAATAATAGCGTTTAGGAAATTACAAAATGTCTAGAAATGGTTGAGAAGGAAGATTTGAAACAAATATTTCAAATTCTAGTATTCATCTCACTTTCCATTGATGAGGTCACAATAATTGACAACACATCATAGGTTTACATGTATGTTTATACTTTTGATAAATATTCAAGGCAACCTCATCTACTAGAAGTTCATACAATGGTAAAAAATTATAATGCATAAAATATTCACAAATTAGTTTTATCTAATTTGAAAGATAAAGATGGGATGGATGATTATGCAATAGTTACAAAGGTAGTGTGTGTTGGGGTTGATAGTGAATTATTTATGGATGGGCATAGAAATGGTTTGCATGTTTGGCTATAATAACAGTTGCCCTATATATAATTTTAATTAATTTCATGGCTCATAGGATGATTATTCAATACAAAAGAGTTAGATAATTTTCTAATGGGTTAAAAGTGGAGGAACTCATTCATGACCTACATGCTTATACATCAAGCATTCGAAAAAGAATTAAGAGTTCCAAAAATTTATAATAGGAGTGACTGATGCTAATAAAATTTTGAGAAATGTTGATACAAGATGGATTTCTATGTATGAACATGCATGTCATATTTTTGAATAATATCCACCATTAGTAGGTTTTATGTATAAATATCATAGATAAATTGACAAGGAAAAAGATTCATTATATGTTTTAATAGATACGGAAATACTGATGACATTATGTAGAAATCTCCCAATGTTGAAAAAAATGAATTATTTAATGAAACAGGGTTAGGAGAGATCCATTTGTATTGTTGACTTCAAGGTGTTTCAATGTTACTACATATTTCTTTAGTGTTTGACTTAGATAGGCAATTGATGGATGATATTGATTGTACAAACATGTTTAATACAGCCTATGATATGTTATGAGTAGTTATAATGCTTATGGAAGTGAAATGAATTCATCAAAAAAATCATATCAATGTCTATGTTCAAGTAGTCATATTGAAAAATAATGTTGACTGACAAAATATATGAAATAATATTTCACACATGTGGAGGTCTTAGGATAATTTTAATATATGGATTGATTTCCCTATATTATTAGATGATATTTTTAAAATTTCAAGTCATGAGGTTGAGTATAGTGAAAATTATTAAGTTATAAAATTGGCCTTCCAAGTAGAAGTTTACCAAGTGGCATAATTGTGGGAGCTCAAATCAAAGATCAATGGTGAGCATTGGAAGATAAAGACTAAGCTAATTATGAGTAAATTTATAGTGTGTATTTATTTGAAGTATTTGGGAAGAATGAGATTAGGTCAAAGTGGTTGATGTTTAATGTTTACGTAGTGACTATTGGCATTTGAATTCCACAAAGGAAAAACTAGTGCTCACTATTTTGCTTATATCTTTTGATCTATCACAAATTTGAATGTAATGTAAAAATAAAAGTTGAAGAGGAATTAAATCTTAACCTTGATAAGTGATTTATAATATTTCAATATTTTTACTATCAAATTTATAAATATCTAAAGTTGATTGTGTGTTTGACCATGTTTTGTAAGTAACAAGAGAAAATTTGAGTTGTTCTTGATAGTATTTTGATGTTTCAAGATGAACTATTTATTACAATATTTTATATAATCCATTAGGATCATATTTATTAATTTTTTAGGTTTTATGAATCCATATTTAGTGTGAACAATTACTTACAATTTGACTATGTTTGTTGAATACACTGGTAGATTGAGTGACCATGTTGTAAGAGTGAGTTGAAGGTGTTTTGTGCAGAATTAAAGAATAAAATGAGTATGGAGATGTTATATAAGTCTACAAGACTTATAATAAGAAAATTTTTATCATTAATTTCCCTTAATAATATATGTGTCTGTGTGTGTGTGTGTGTCTATATATATATATATATATATACACACACACACACACACACACATATATATAGATACATATATATATATATACATATATATACATATACATATAGATACATATATATATATATATACATATATATACATATACATATATATATATATATATACATATATATACATATATATATATATATATATACATATATATACATATATATATATATATATACATATATATACATATATATATATATATATATATACATATATATACATATATACATATATATATACATATATACATATATATATATATATATACATATATATATATATATATATACATATATATATATATACATATATATATATATATACATATATATATATATACATATATATACATATATATACATATATATATATATATACATATATATATATATATGTTAAGGGAAATTAATAATATAGGTAAAATTTCTTAACTATATTTTAATTATGTGACCAGTCTAACTGGTCATTTTTAGATAGTTTATTTGAGTGTTTAGACCCTATGTTGTAATGTCTAATTAACTTGAAGGTTTTGAATAGTTCATAAAATTTTCATCCATGTGATTTAATCATATGTCTATGTGAAATATTTACGTATTTGCTTCATATGTTTGAGATTGTGTTTTCTATGTATGAAGGCCTAAAGATCAAGGAGACATAATTAGTAGGTTTGAGTGTTTATTTGTTGTTATAAATGGAATGGAACCATTTGGGAGTAATAAAGGGGCTATTATAAATGTATTTTATGTGTTATAATAATTTTTAAAATAATGAAGGTGGTCCAAGTAGTCTCACATGTAACATGTGAGTATGAAGACCTAATTGTTTTATGTCTCACCAAGACCTATGGGTTGTTTGGGGATAATGACATATTAGATGACCTAATTAGTGTGTGGTTATTACGTGTAATGTTTATGAAGACATATTTCCAATATGGTTCAAATATTTAAATCATATTGGTTGACCAAGATGGATTGAAGGAAGAGATTGGTATAAGTACAAGGTCTATTTGGACTAATTGTGCTAGTTATGTATGTGTGGATTCAAGTGATGTAGAAAACCTTTGAAAGAGAAGGTAAATGTTAGTAAGGAACATTAGAGTGTGAGAAATATCAAACATTTTTCTGTAATCAAGTTTGTGTAGGAGGACACATAGGTCATTGGACATAATGATCTTAGAAGAGGCAATTTGAGTAAGTTAGCCCTAGAGGTAGCTTGAGAGAGATTAAAGGTGAAGAGTGTATAAAGAGATGATCACCATCAATTGAAGATTATAAATAGGTTTTTAACAAGATATATTTAGATAGCTCAGTGGGTGCTTGGTTACCTAGGGGGTGGGTTCATCCTTTCTAGTTAAAGCTTGCTAAAGGTCTAGTTATTATGGGTGCTTATCTAGATAGTGGTAGTAGCTCCTTCTGAGATTAGTGTCTTACTAAAATAAGGAATGGGTGTTCCTTGATTATTTGGTGTTTGTCTAAATATTGGATCTTGTTTTATATGATTGTACTCCATATTGTATTGTTTAGTGGGTTTTATCTCCCAAGAGGGTTTCCCATATATATGTTGTGTTCATGTGATGTATGAACTTAAGTATGCTTTGGACATATGTTATTTCATGTTTATCTTTATTGATCAAGTTGATGTAGGTCGATTGTTTAAGATTTGGGAATTGAATCAAATTATTTTGCATCACTGATTCACCCCCAGTGATTGTACCTCTAATAATTGGTAGCAAAGCAAGACATTATTTGTAAGTTTAACCACATGAAGGTTATCCAAGGTATAATATGATGAAAAAATCATCATGTTTGATAAATTAGTTTGCCGTGATAGTGAATAATAAGTTCTCTATAATAGTGAGGAAGAAGAAGTTAATATAGAAGTTGAGCTCATGGATGTACTTGGTGAACTGAACAAGAAAAATAAGAGGGATTATGAAATAAGTAATATCATCAAAGTCTTTCAAGTTCAAGTCAATTCTCTTGAGGGATGCTTCTTAGGAAATTCTGAGAGAAGAAAAGAAGATTCAAGAATAGATCAATCTCAATAATGAGATAGAATCATTGAAAATAGTATCAAGATAAGAAAATGTTTAATAGAAAGGGGAGGCCACTACTTTCATAGATGAGGAAAAAGGAAAGAGTTATGATGAAACTGTTACAAAAGAAGAAATAGAAAGGGAAGAAGTTAAGAATATATAAGACATCTCAAAAAAAGAAGTCTAGAGGGAATAGAGCTAAAAAAGGCAATAAGGTCAGAGATACACAAATAGGTCCTATTTTTATCAATACTATTTTTACTATAATGGATATGGTCATAATAAAATAGAATGTTAAAAAAGGGCTAACAATTTCAAAATTAAGGAGAAGGAAAGTCATGCAAATTCAAGCAAAAACCATAACTCTTTTTCTCCTCTATTAGGCTTTAATGAAGACACCATAGTATGTTATAAATATAATAACTTCAGAGACATAGCCTCGTAGTGTAGAAGTGTGTTTGAGTTAGTCAAAAAGGACTAGATTTTCAAGGCTCCATTTATCAAGAGGAAATTTCAGATAAGTTCATGGCAGAAGAAATAACTTAAAAAATCTATGTTGGTATAGATAGCTTTGCATGTAATCAATGAAGAAAATCCATGGTTCATTGATAGTGGATGTTCGAGGCACATGATAGGGGATTAAATCAATTTCATGAACTTAAAGAATAACAATGGTGGCAAGTGAAATTTGGAGATAATACTACTACCAAAATTATAAGAAAAGGGACACTAAGTTTAGATAATGGTATAACTAAAAATGATATTATTTTTTATGTAGAAGGTCTTAAGCATAATCTTTTGAGTGTAAGTATAATGTGTGATCAAGGGAACATAATAAAGTTTTATGTATAAGGTTATGAAATTAGGATAAAATATTTAGATGTCTTGATTACAGATTCTTAGAGAATAGGGAATAATTTATATATGTTATCAAACATCAAAGGTCAAAGATGTTGTTTGAGTCAGATTGAAAAAAGTTGGCTATGGCACAGGAGAATAGGTCGCACAAATTTTGATAATATTGTCAAATTTGAAAAAATCAAGTATTCAAAAATCTTTGACAAATTAAAAATACATTTGACATGCTTTATGAACCTTGTCACCATTGAAAACAGGATAAATGGAAGTTCAAAAAGAAAAGAGTACTCGACCACCCAAATGGTAGAGCTTTTTCACATTGATCTATGTGGACCTATGAGAAATCAAAATAATTAAGGTGATAAATATTTCAAGTTGATTATTGATGATTTTTCATGTATGAATTTTTTAATATTTAAAAAAAAAAGAATCTTTCAGACATTTCAAAGCATTCAAAGCATTAGTTAAGAATGAAACTAGTTTGGAGATTAAGTGTGTAAGATTAGATCAAGGAGGATAATTCATGTTAGATCATTTTATTGAGTTTTGTGAAGACCATGGAATAGAGAGACATTATTTAGTAGCTAAAACTTCACAATAAAATGGAGTAGTTGAGCTTGAGAAATAGAATAATTCAAGAGATGGTGAGGACAACACTAAATGAATCTAAAATAGCTGATAAATATTGGAGAGTGGAAGTTACTACAATAGTTCATATTTAGGTTAAAGCATTATTGAGAGTCAATAGTGACAAAACTCCTTATGAGATATGGAAAGATAAACCAACAACATTTGATTATTTTAGGGTTTTTGATAATAGATGCGTTATAAAGAGAACCAAAAAAAACTTGGTAAGTTTGAATGCAAAGTAGATGAAGGTATATTTATTGGTTATTATTGAAAAAGTAAAGCTTATAAATGTTATAACAAAAGAACCATGAAAATTGTTGAATTTGCAAGTGTCAGGATAGAAGATGGGACACAAAAAATTAGTGATCCAGTAGACATTCCTAAAATAATTGAAGAGGAAGATTTTGAAGAATCGGATGAAGATGAGAAAAAGGACACCAAAACTCCATCCAAATATGTTTAGATAAATCATAATGACGGTGACATCATTAATGACATAAATAAATGAATTTGCACCAAAATAATAATGGTAAGTGAATTTGAGCAAATTAATTTCTATTTGTTATCCAAAATTTATCCTCAAAATTTTTCAGAAGCTAGAGATGATAAGCATTGAATCACGGCCATGGATGAAGAATTAAATCAGATAGAAAAGAATGATACTTTGGAATTAGTGCCTAGACCAAAAGATCACAATATGATAGGAATAAAATGGGTTTATAGAAATAAATTAAATGAAAATGGAGAAGTGACCAAGAGTAAAGCAAGATTAGTATTTAAAGGTTATGCTAAAATTGAGGGAATAGATTTTGAAGAAAATTTTGCACTAGTGGCTAGCTTAGAGAAAATTACAATGTTTCATGCATATACATTATTTAAAATTTTCAATGTGTTTTAGATGCATGTCAAATATGCCTTCCTAAATAGGAATCTAGAATAAGAGGTCTACATTGAGTAGTCTAGGGGATTTATTCTCTCAAATAATAGTAGCCATGTATGAAAATTAAAGAAATCACTGTATGGATTGAAACAAGATTCTAGAGCTTGGTATGCAAGACTTGATAAGTACCTACAATATCAATGTTTTAAGAGGGGATTTATTGATAGTAATCTCTACATCAAAATAGAAGGTGAGCATCAATTTATTGTTGAGGTATATGTTGATGACATCATTTTTGGAGGAAATATTGAAAAGATGAAAAAATAATTTTTTGATAATATGCAAAATTAATTTGAGATGTCTATGCTTGGAGAATTATCATTTTTCTTAGGATTGCAAATATTTCACTCATCTAAAGGAATTTTCATATCTCAAAGTAAATATACCAAGTAAATGTTGATGAAATTTAGTTTTGAGGATTGTGCACCAATTGGCACACCATTGTGTACAAGAAATAAGGTGAGCAAGGATGAATATTTACCTATTATAGATAAATATTTGTATAGATTTATGATTGGTAGTCTATTATATTTGAAAGCATCGAGGCCAGACATCATGCATGCAGTATGTATGGTTGTAAGATATCAGTCATCTCTAAAAGATAGTCATGTTCAATTGGTGAAGAGAATATTTAGATATATCAAGGGGACATTGGATTATGGATTGTGGTATCCCATAGGTAGAGATTTCACTTTGGTTGCTTATACAAATTTAGATTGGGATAGGTGCTTAGATGATAGAAAGAGTACAAATGGAAGAGATTTCTTCCTTGGTGATAACTTAGTATCATGGGTAAGTATAAAGTAGAAATCACTATCACTTAGCATAGTTGAAGGAGAATATATTGCAATTGCATTATGTTGTACTCAAGTGCTTTAGATGAAGTAAGCCTTTGAAGATATCAAGGTAAATTATGATGAACCTATTTATATTTTTTGTGATAACATAAGTGTTATTAATATTTAAATTAATCTAGTGATGCATACAAAAAAAAAACATATTCCCATTAGATATCACTTCTTTAGAGAGAAGACTACAGATCAACAGGTTAAGATAGAGTATATCAGTACTACAGAGTAAATTGAAGATATTTTTATAAAGGTACTACCAAAAGACACATTTGAGTATCTATGGGAGAAGTTAGGAATAATTTATTTTACTTACTTCCATTGAGGTTTAGCATCAGTTGAAAGGGAGCTATGTCTTAGATCCAGGTAGGAGCTTTGTCGTTGATGTCAAAGGGGGAGAATAATAGGTATAGGTTATTATAGAAAGGTGGAGTTACTGTATGTTTTTTAGATGATAGTATGTGCAAGTTTTAGGATGTGGCAGTTTCAATTTGAGGTTGCCATCAATGACAAAGGGGGAAATTCTTGAAAATATTGTCATTGATGTCAAAGGTCTAGCATTATTGGTGATAAAGGCCCCATTACATATAAAGGTGTCTTTAATATTGATATCTTCAATAATGTATGTTAATATTTATTTAAGATTAATGAATATATTTTTGGTTACATATAATTCAAAAGAGGGCCCATACAGAAGTCAAAGAGTCATAGGGTAAAATACGAAAGAGGAATGGGATGTATTTCTCATGAAGAGTCATCTTGAGGAATTCCATGAGTCACAATGTGAATAAAAAAGAGGGTATGGTACATTTTTCCATGAAGGGACACTTTGAGGAATACCAAAAGTCACCAAGATAAAGATAAAAGAGGAAATGACACTTTT
>JARHVA010001114.1:3457500-3485000 GCA_037957365.1 Torreya grandis | reverse complement strand
ATATATAATCTTGCTTCAATTATTTAATTATTGTTTGACCCCTACGCTAAGTTGGCCACTTAATGGGAAAAATCTCACAGGAGAAAGGGAAAAGATTATGTAAACCCATATACTTCCTCATTAAAATTAACAGTAAAACAAAAACTCAATTTTAGTATTTATCAACTCAGTTTACTAGAATGATGTTAAGCTTTTAACACATTCTTCACATAGGTAAGATATTTACTATATCCACCATTCAACACCTAAGGCCTCCTCAACTTTTTCAATTAGAGAGATTATTAATATTAGCTAACAGGGATACATAATTAATGTTTCGTAACTAAAATGTCCTAAGTAATTACCCCCCAATGATCACACAATAAATTTATTCATTTCTTAACTTTGTAAAAGCAATGTCACTTCCATGTTATAAAAAGAGTTCTTAACATAAATAAAATAGTGTCTATGTAAGAATCACTTAGTAACTAGTTAAAAAAAATTAAGATTTTAAATTAGCTCATAATAAATTAAGAGTGGCTAGACATTACCTTAATTTTATGAAAACCAACATAAAAAAGGTCTCATCTCTATTTTTTTTATAATAATGTGAAGATATTCAAAACAAGTTTACTGAGTTCCTATTGGTAATAAAATAGAATTACAAAGGCTCAATACAATGTTAAATATTAAAAAAAGAGTTAACTTAATTCATTCCTTAGAACAAATCCTTCTTCACCAATTAATACCCTAACTTCTCTAGCTTATCACATAACTTGTTTGAAAGGAAAAAAATAATTATTACAGATCTATAACTAAAAGTTATACAATGAGAACCCTATTGTAACAATTTAGTTTTTAATAGATTTAAAATGTCCTCTCTAAATCTACCATAATTTATTAGAAATTTGAATCCATTAAAGGTTTTAATTAACTACAACAAACCAACATACCTTAAATTTAAGTACACACAATGGTGTGAACGTAATACTGAGCAAGTGGAATGTTGGATAAGTCTAGGTTATAAATAGAATAAATAAATAACATACAGATTAATTATTTAACTCATCTTTGATATCCTAGGTAAAGAGGATTCATGGATGGCCATCCATACATAGGGGTAAACATCCTCAATAATGAGTTGAATATTATGAGTGTACACAGATATATGCATGGAAGTATAAGAATCACATATCCTATTATTTAAATAGTCTAGATGGGTATCCAAAGTAAGGAATTGTGGATGTAGATCATCACTAAAACTACATTGAAATAGTAATACATCATGTAAAATTATCCTCTTGGAGGTCTCTATCTTTATGAAAAAATTGTTCTTGTAACCTTGCTCCAATCACTTCTCCAAGAGTAAAGATCAATTTTGACATCCTCAACAAATCAAGTAGTAAAACCCATCCTATTTGTATGAATTAGATGGTAGGATATAAAAATAACCTATTTAATATGATCATCCTAATCTTAGTTCCCATTGTAAATTTTGTTCTTTGGGTGATCTACTTGTCTTTCAATTTGTTTATCTCTTTGAAGAACATCCTAATGCTAAGCACCTTCTTGATAGACTTATCTTTCTTCAATGCCTCTACTCTATGTAGATCATAGTTTCTTTTTGTAGGGAATTTAGAGGTACCTTTGAAATGTGTTTCCATAGATACATGTTTTGATCATCTTGTATTCAAAGTGATGCACTTATGATCCACTAAATATTTTTTCTATGAAGAACATGTCTCACAGGAGGTCGATACATAACATGACTTCTGGATTCACAACTATGAATTATAGCCCTTATCTCCTGAGTGGGAGGATTTTTGAGGCCAATTGGCACTAAGATAGAGTTAGGTTCTCTTCATGTGTGTGTGCATAGACTTGGTGTATGAAATTCCAAAATACCAAGTAGTTATTAGCATCATTATTTAATAATGTAGGTTCAAAGAGTGTGTCTATGTACTCATTAAAATCCCTGATGGAGAACCCTGAAGGAGGGAAAGTTCCCAAAAATGCCCTAGATGAGGAAGCCATTGCTTTGTAATTAAGTCAGTACTAGTTTATAATTTAATAACTTGGCTCTCAAAGCATGTTATTATGTTGAATACATTAGTGGATACAGATCTATCACATGAGATTAATTTAATTCATAAGTTAGCCTGAGATTGAATGGGCACATCATTTTTTGAGTTACTTTTATATAGCTTTATCATTGATTTATAGTTCATGCACAATTAATATATAATGTCTCTCTCTTCAATTTGTTTGTTTAATTTGAATGTTTCCACCTCATTTTGTAGGTATGTCACATAGACATTGTTGAAATTTATTAATATTGACACATCATCACCTTATGCCATCTTTTATTTCTTCACTTAATCAGTGTTAGTTTACCTAGTAATTAACCTTTTAGTAATTAAAAATTAGGACTTAGGGTATAATATTATTTGTGAGCATCTGATTAACATGTTCCAAACACTTTCACCAAAGACCAACATGTGAAAAAATATTTTGATGAGTAAAATAAAAAAAGATCTTAATGTGTTTGAGAGACCTGTTGATCAAAATTACCAAAGAAACCTTTTCTAAGACCTAGATAAATTGAAGTGTAAAAATACATACCTATTGCTTGAAGAATAGTGTCTAAATATTAAGTTATGAATACTTATAATACCTAAGAAATGCATATTTAGGTCTCATACCCTAATTTCCTAAATAATTTATTCTAATCAAATCCTCTACAGGAAAACATAGAAGAACTAAATTCCTTCAAGATATATACAGCATAGTGTGGTAAAGACCAAAATATGTCAGAGGAATTTTTTAAGTAAAATCACCAAAAAAATAACCAAAGACCTTTTTGGGATAAGTAGTTCTATCAAAGTATTTCATCGAATAAGATGAAATGAAACTTGAAAATACATAACTTTCAACCACTTTAGTAGGCTAGTCAAAAAATATAAAAGATATGTATGTTCATATGCTTTTTGAATATTAAAGTTAGTGCAATACATGAGGCCTTTCCTTTTAAAGGACATGTAAACTAAGGCTATAGGGTAATTTCCAAAGATAGTGGGTCCCTAATTTAATAAAATAATAGTGGGGGTTCATTGGGTCCAACAAATGATGACTCATAGGGGAAATACTCTCAAGTATTTGAGATTATAAAACTTATAGTTAACAACTCTTAGATCAAACATGAACTATCATACATGGGATAATTCAATCAAATAGATAAAAGAGACTCACATCATACATATACAACATAATTGATTTCTCATTCACCTTGGATATGTGTATGCAGGAATGATTTCCTTTTATCCTTATCATGATATATTTAATAGATAAGTATGAAAATTTTAGGTTCACTTTGGTTTCTGAAAAATGATTTAAAATTTTGGGAAGCTCTAGTATTACTCTTCTTCCATACAAACACACATAGCCCTGACATAGGTACCACAAGTTTCTTCTCTTTCCTTCTATATTATTTCATGATGCATGGTACATTGACCTTATTTCATCATTTTAAACTTTTTGATCACCTTAGAATTTTTTCCTTTTAGGCTTATTGGATCATTCTTCTGAGGATACTTTGATCCTTATTTTTTATATTTTTTTGAGTAACCTTGTTTATAGGAGATACATTGAAGTAAAAATTCACCTTTGTGCATGTTTGAGAGGTATTTCCTGATACTTACCTTGAATGTACCTATTGATGGGCATTTTCACACAAAAATAAATTTTATGCTCAGTTAGAGAGTTTTAGTCCATTGAATTCCTATCCTAAAAGAAATATTTCCCACCTAATCCTATATAGAATGGGTTAGGGCACTTCCCCAAGATTTATTTCACTTGTTATTAGCACACTGAACCTCATTCAGTGACTCATTGAGAGCGTTCCATATAAAGGGCCTTTAATTATTTTAATTGAAGATACTTTAGTAGTTACTATGCAGTGGTAGTGGGCACAACTTCTAGTAAACATCATTTAAGGGAAGATAGTTACTCTAGGATTAATCCATTACTAAATTCTTTGAAATTTTGATATATGAATAGTTCTTTTTTTTTTTTTTTTTGGTTTTTTTGGTGTTTGTGTTCCTGGGTATTGGAATTGGATGTGATAGTTTATATAAACTTATCCATGTGATAAGAAATTATAATAAAACCATATTTTTTGCTCTTCTTGTTGAATTTTGAGAATTTATTGAATTAAATAGCTTGGAGCTTCCCATGATTTTTAGTGTGGGTAATAATTTGGTGTTTACTGATATATACCATACTTTAGTATCTATACATCATATCATCAATGTTAAGGAATTTTGATGCCTCATCTCACATGTGAAAGATTAATTATCATTTTGAAATAATGGTGAAGCCTTAGATAGGAGATCATCCAAATTTGTCCAATGTTTTAACAACTCACCTCGAACACTTTAAGCTGAATATTTGAAACATACTTTCCTCTCTTCCTTATCCTTTAGAATAAATGTTTTTAGATACCTTTTCCTATTATTTTATATTGGATGGTTTTTTTATTTACCTCTAATCCTTGACACATTTAATATATGTATTTAAAATATCCTCCATTTCCATCTAGTTAGTCCTTCTTTGGCAAGGACATTCCTTCACAAGCCTTATCATAGATTCAATGGGGAGTTGAAAGTATCTCCAAAGAGATATCTTCAACATACTTATCAATGAAAATGGTAGCTCAAAAGAAACTATTTTTTAAAAGTACATATAGCGGACTAAGTCATAACCCTAAGTAAGTATGGTGTTATACTTTTATGATATCTCTAGTAAGTCCCTAATATGTTAGAAATGAATAGTTAGATTTTAAACAATCCCCTTTTAATGAGTTTCACATGTCTCTATACATAATTTATTTTTAGTTTAGTCATATATTTTTACTTTATGTCTAAGTTAGTGTATATATTATGAATATTTGATACATATTTTATATTTTAGACTAGAATTAATATCTTTTGATATAAAAATAATTACTAGTTAATCACAAATAATTTCATAAGTGATACAATATGCAACTTATATTTTACAAAAGATAGATATTTAAATTATTTCAATTACTTTTCAAAATGTCTTTAAGTGCTAAAGATATTCTCACACTTAAAAGGCAGAAGAAGGCCTCAATCAAAAAAATTAAATATAGTACTTTTTAAAATACCAAAAGTAAAACTAAATCCACATCACCATCTTCCATTTTATGGTATTGACAAAATTCTTCTTGATTATTTGTATTTTGAGTAGTTTATTATGATAAATATGCATGTAGATATATATTTTTTTAGCAATATATTTAGAAAATAATCTTCTCAAATGGGAATTATCCTTGAATTTGATAAGGATGAACTTGAAGATGTGATTCAATTTCATCTATAAGTATAAAATATATAAGAGTGAATTACTCAACATGCTACAACTAATGTCAATAAATTTACACCCAATAAAATGAAATTTAAAAAATTAATATTTATTTTTCTTGAGATACATTTAAGTTTCATTTGAATAGCTATGCCAACCTTTAAATGTTGATAACTAAATATAAGTTATTCCTTACAATACAAAATATGTTAAAATAAAAACATAAACAAGGGGCACCAACTTTTCCTACTTACCATTATGTAAATATGGATTTAAGATAGCATGTAATCATGACAGAAAAAATATTAAATAAAAAAATTCAAGCAAGGGAATCATATTCGTATGTAGACTTAATTTTTTTTATAAAATTAATCACATCAATCAATAAATATAAGATCAAAAAATTGATACACTTTTGTTGGCAAAGAATTCTAATCAGACACATAATGAATTATCTACATTGTATATTTCCTCTAACAATTACATCTTGAACAATTTTATAGAGATCTATGAATTAGGGGGCGCTAATATCAAATATTAAGTATGAATGAAATAGGGTTGAATTCTATAATTCATTAATTTATAAAACATAATGAGGTTTTAATGAATAGCGATTGGTTAATTCTGTTTGATCTAAATAATCCTCAATGTATTATTGAATCAAAAGAAATACTTGAAGATATGATGGATAAAAAAATTATAAGGTTCAAAATTACAGATGGATGCCACATAATTATGACACAAAAAGTAATTATTTTAGATGAGTAATATAATTCACTATCATTGAGAAAAAAATTCTGATGGAAGTGAAAGATTATCCAAAAATAGTTACTCCATTCCATATTATTCGCAAAATATTTCACCAAAATAATTAATCAAATGAATTAATTTATAAGGCTTCATTTGTACAAAGAGTTCAATTTTCATGTGACCTTATCCGACAGATAGGTTGGAATAATCTTGAAATAGTAAAAAAAAAGATCGAATAAATATATGAACAAGATAGACACATATTGACATAAATGAATTACTCAACGCAATAATTGTAGGAGAAAAAATAACTTATTTTCATCGAACAACCCATTTGGGATTTTTTTAATAAGGTATTTATTTTGTTTGAAAGTGGTACTTTAGCTGGTTCAAATAAATAATATTTAAATTTAGTTGGTACAATAGTACTTAAATTTTTTAAAGGGATTTTAGACAAATAAAAAATAGAAATAGTAGATTTATTAGAAAAAGGGTCTATTTCCTTCCTGAAAATCCCTAGGTGGAACAACATGGACACATGGGGTGAAATCATGAAACTGGAAAGTAACATATTATCAAAAACTGTATATTATTTTACCAATCACAATTTGACACTTCCATTAGAAAAAAATAATAACCCCTAAAGAAGTAATGGAGCATTATATTATTTTTACAAATAGGTTTGAACATTTGTGTGTCACGAATGGAAGTATTTAAAATAAAAAAATTGGAAACATTATCTCCATATTCAATAAGCTTATTGAGAGAATATATAGATAGTGATGGAGGTTAGCTTCTCAAAATATATTGTTAGTTATCGTTACATCGCTCCATGTCTTTGGCCATCGATTTTAGAACATTTTAGTTCAATGTTCATTTTTGGTGTGAATGTTGATTTGATAATTATTAATATTTTTAGTGTAATTTAAGATTTTAAGGAAGAACATCTTTGCCTATTTTTTAGGCATTGATTGATAAGATTATTATTGTGGATTTTAATGTATTCATCATTCACAAACTTGACCATTTCTCTAGTATTCAAAACTCTTTAATAAAGTTGTATGTTTGTCATTTCTATTATATGCAAAATACAGGTGTCATACTATGGGTTCTAGATATTTATGGATTTAATTAGACTCATATTACATGTATTAAGTTTTCTCAAGATTCCACTAATTTTCAACTTCAATATTTCATCCTACATTCATAACAAAGTAAATTAGAGGAAGCTATTGACATAAATAAAGATGTAACAACATTTCAAATGATTGGTTCACATAAAATATGAAGAAAATTCAATGATAAATTACATAACTTATTTTGGAAGAGACTTATCTCCATTTTCAACAATTCAAATACATGTGATGTGCTAGGGGTATATACAGGAGCTAGAACAATGTTTGATTGTATGCAAATGCAAATAAATTTATCTTGCATTATAAAAACTAAATAAAAAACAATTTTTGATGTTTAAATTCAAAATTATTTGGCAAATTAATGACAATAAATACCAGAATAACCACTTCGATAACTAGTAGGTGCACAACATTTTTAATTTATTTTTTAATCATGCATTATTTTTTAAAATAAAATATTTTAACAATATTTTAGTGTGTATGCTTTATTTTTTAATTGTGACATCTTAGCAATGTTTCAGTGTGTAGCACTAATGGAATTGAATGAAAGTGAAGAAAAAATAATAATGTAAAATCAAATCAATGATCTTGACAAATTATATAATGAAGAAGGTAAGATAAAATCATGCATATTTCAAAAATTATATAATTTTTCATTTTTTAATTATTTATAATATTGACAAAATAATTTTTCATCTATTTATATCTAAATTAAAAGAGTTCACAACATTGATAGACAACTTTATGTCTCCATAAAGGCAACCTAAGACATAACTCTATAGCTTGAAGCTACCACAAAAACAACATAAGGTAAAACTCTACAACAAGACACTTTTTTAAATATGAATATCAAATCAAATGATGATGATAATTTTTAGTTACTACATTATATAATACCTTTCATGGAATAAAGCACAAATGTTTCAACAAAAGAGTGCATCTGTACAATCTACGAAAAGGGAAAAAGGTGAAAACCCCCTTTGAATGAAAGTGTAATTATATAGTTTCATATACGAGAATATATAAATTATCTTTATTTATTTAAACACATTAAAATTAAATTTTTATTGATCCATGGGAGAACATTGAAGACAATAAATTTAGTTCATTGACTTAGGATTTGGAAGCATGGGTTCATTTTATTGTTATGTCAACCTGAATATGGTTGCATTTACAAAGTTTAAAACAACTCTATATATATCATATTATGTCTTGAAGATAATAAATTATCTTTAGAGTATACATGATCTTTATTAATATAAAAATGGTTTAATTGAATAGACATAAATATTGTGATTGTGAGAAGTTTTATGAAGTGTGTGTGTGTGTGTGTGTGTGTGTGTGTGTGTGTGTGTATTTAGATTGTTCTTAGGGTTATTGGGGACTCTACCCATAAAATAAAAATTGAAAAATTCCATGTATGGCTTAAGGATATAAATCCAAAAGGAATAAGATCAAAATATTGATATGACCGCATGACAATAAGTATTATATTGATACTATCAACAATTACAAAATAACATTGGCGTAGACACCAAAATTTTACGTAGTAATGTAGGTAACTGCTAGCCAAAAAACTTGGAAGAATGGATCGTGATAACACTACCACCTTAGAATGGTTGAAACTGATGTGAAAAATCTCACTATCTAGGAATTTCTTTTCTAGAGATGTTAGTTACTCAAGAATTTGATTTCTCTCTCTGCCTTGCAAGACACCTTTTGCTTTAACCAACCTCACTCCTTCACTTTCATTTTCACCCCACATAACACTAGACCTTTGGGATCTTTCTACAACTTAGGACCTATACTTAATAAACCATTTAAAACTAGGGAACTTCTCATGATAAATACCTTGGAGAATAAACTTGATATTAGCCACTCATTCATTCAATCACCTTGTTTCCCTCCAAAGATCCAACTCTGACAAAGGATCCCAAGGAATGAATAGATTTAAAAGGAACACCTTTTTCTCTAACACCTCTTCCTCTTTATCTAATAAAAAATAATCCAACTCTTCCATAATGTTGAGAATTTTTGCAAACCTTTCTTTCAAGAGTCTTGAAAATAAAATTGGAATATACCATAATCCATACTTACTAGTAAAAAGCATTTTTTAGAAAGGCCATAAATCTACCAGATCTATTTTAGACATGATCTTAATCCTATACTCTATATGAATTAAACATTTGACCAAATATTTAACCATACCTTTATTAGAAACTAGCAAGAGAAGGTTGGAGGTGAAAAGAGAAAGTAGCTCTGAATTGACATGCTAATGCTAACTACAACTGATCTCCTCCACTCCAACAATGAAAGATAAATAATCCACCATAGATACTAATTGACAAAAAAAATTATGTTGCATTTTTAAAGAGAAAACCACCCCCATAAAACCCACCTCTCACTTGGGGTAATTACTAAACAATATCATCTAGACAACTAACTTTGTCAAAGCTTATCCACCACCTACTTGCTTCGAGAAGGAAGCTCAACAAAAACATGTTAGCATAAATTTTTTATGCCATTAATAATTATTATGGGAGATAAATTTAGCTAAGATGTGGTACCAAAATCATTAGATGATTCCCATGCCTTGTCATTAATATTATCATCATGGTCTGATATCATTTCAATCAACACAAAAATCACCATATTAACAAATTATTATAGATAAATATGAGATATTTCATTAATATAGAGCCACTTTTATTTATAATTATTTATACATAACCTTTCCACTTTATTGATCCCAACATTGATAAGAAAATTTAGAGCCTCATTCGCTTCATAAAAGCAATGCTCCACTTTTTCATTCTTTAAATAGGTGAATAAACTCACAAGATTTACACATAATATTATTGATATTCCAAGCTTTAACTAATTTATTTTTGAGATCTGAAATCAACACTAGTGAATATCCTTTAATAATCAGAGACTTGATGCCAGATTCTAATGTTGATTCCAATCAAACAATCAGAGCTTTAGATCTGATTCATTCTTGATTCTAACCATAAGTTTGATAAAGGAAACTTTGACTAAGGATCCACTAAAATATTTTATAACACACCATATACCAAAATCCTAGTGATTACCTCTAAACTCTCTATGAAAATTGAGTATAAACAATCTTAGAGGTGGAGGATCACAAATAGCTTCACACATTGCCTTTCTACTTTTAGATTATTTACTATTAACCTATTAATTGGAATTAAAAAGAGATATCTTATTAATAAAATTTTAATGAGAAAGGGCATGTGTGTGTGTGTGTGTGTGTGTGTGTGTGTGTACATACATACATACATACATATAATGAAATATATGTGTGTATATGTTAAATGGCATAAATAGATTACAGAAGTAATCATATTTTTTATTGGTTTTATAATATTATGAGTTAGTTATATTTTAACAAATGGATGAGTTTTTTGTTATGGTCATGTTATAAGGATTAATTATAAACACGTATATGCATATGTGTGTTACAAAACTAGAAACAAAAGTTATACATCTATATATAATTAGTATAGTTGCATGTGCTTAAAAATGTATATATTTACATATATGTTTATATAAACCTTTATAAAATTTAATGAAATGCAAATAAAAAATGCATCAAATGAAATCCTAAATGTTTATATGTTACAATATAAAATGTAAATCAAAAGTGCATCAATGATCAATCTAACATTTAAAACATTTTCTTATAAAATTTCCATGTTATATTTATTATAATATATTATTTTTAAAAAATGATTTCATTATTTTTTAACAAATTGTAAACATTTGAAATGAGCTAAAATTGACTTTTAAAAAACTATTGATTTTGGGGTTAGATGACATATTATTTTTTGTGCACAAAACAAAATGTTTGAAATTGAATGTTATGAGAAGAAAATAATATTATATAGTATAAAATATGTCATACTACATTCAAGATCATTATAAATAAATTTTGAAGTGGCAATGCGGTATTTTTCTCATGTTGGTATTTGATCAATGATAGAGTGTAATTAATTCAGGATGCTCCTTCAATCCATGAATTACAAACTTTCAAATTTAATATTTATTAAGGGGAAAAAATAATATAATCCCTTCAATATAAATATAAATAAATTAGATGAAGTTATTTTTAAAGGGACCTTTGGAGATGTTTTTTCAATTTCCAACTCAATGGTCATTGATTATAATTCTTAAAATTATGTTACAAAATAAAAGTTGTAAATGAGGTATGTTACAGATAGTAGATATAGTGGAAATATAATTTATAAAGATGAAAATGATTGTAAAATTTAAATGATGTCTATCATCACATTCTTAGGAGAAACCAAAAAAACTATGCAAATAACTATGAAACATGGTTTAGAAGGATGTATCTTCATTATATAATTATTTCAAGTGTATTTACTACTTCTAAACTATAATTTTAGTAACATTATCATCAATTTCATATAAATCAAATCTTAATTATTTAAAATGTATTCCAATTTTTTTTTAAATTTAGTGATTTTAATTTAGTAATACTTTCTTCTTGTTTCATGTAATTTGTTTTATAGTTGGAGATACCTTAAAATTATTGAATTAGGTCTACATTTGAGATCTTATCCCCTTATAAGTGGATACTCCATAATTTTAATTTGAAATTACACAACTTGATCCATTAGTATATTGAAACCTCCTCATCAAGATCTTCCCCATGAAAAACAAATAATTCTCAAGTCTCTCTCTCATTAAAATAATTTATTGATGTCTCATTAATGGGTCAAAGGTATATAGTGGTTTATCTCATCCATATTATAGGTCTTCCTGGAGTCTCCAAAATGGATTATTTAAATAATATTTGAATGGAGTAACATGGAGAAATCAAGGATCCTTAGGAGTGGGATGTAGTACTCAAGGTTGATCTTGTTCTCTCATTAGTGATACCTAGTTGAACCACCTAGATATAACAAATAATGGATATGAAGTTTAGGTAGTTATCCTATGCATAAAAATTCAAAGAAATGCATAATAAAATGCTTGATAATTAAATGAGATTCCAATCTCATAGTGGAGGCAATTCGTAATTGACATGCTACGGCTTGGTGACTCAATAAAATCCTCCACCTAATTTGGCCTCTCTTGGATCAAATGGAATATTGGTTAGCATCACAATACTTGAAGGAATCTAATAAAAAAAAATTAGTTTCAAAATAGCGGTGGACCAAGTGACCAATCTAGTAATGTATAATGTGTATGATTAGTGGTTTGAACTTGATTTGGTGGACCTATGATATCACTTATGATTAATAGGACTTTATAAAATTCTATTAGACTTGTATTCAATTTTAGACATACTAGGGTTATGACATGTGTAAATATATTATCACTTCATGGTTTCACATTAATCCCTCAAGTGTGAAGTGATTTGTCATGATGGGTGAAAAATCACTCAAAGTGATTATTTTACCAGCTTTTGTCTCTCATTATCACATTCATTTTTTATTTTCTCCCCTATTTATATTTCCTTTACTATGAAGATATATTCTATTATTTCAAGTTTGGTCATTACCACCCCTATTTTATCATTCTATGCATATTGTCATGAAATGAATTTCTGAGATATTGTATCTAATTCTTTTTTCTTCCAAATGTGAAGGTTTTGAAGGTAATTTAGACTATTATTAGAAAGGATTAACTTCAATTTGTATGGCATAAGAAAACCAATGAAAATGTTACATTTTTATTTTATAGTAACCTACTTTGGATAGTCCAAAGTATGGAGGAATATCATCGAGTGGTAGAGGCCTTTTTATGGAAGGAAATTTAGGTTATCCTAATTGCCTGGCTGACTACATTTGAGGTGGTAATTGGGCCTATTCTACCTCTTTCAATTCACATTGTCTTGGTTCAATTTCTCTAAGTGTCTTTTAGGATATGGAAACTTTTTATGTTCAGATACATGATCTGGTGGAGGGCATGTAGGATGCTACCCCTTCCATGCATTCTTAACTAGAATCATTACTATATCTAGTTCCCTTAATCAACAAATTTGACTTGCATGCCCTCATATCAGCATCCATTCATTTTATCAAAAAAAATTCATGTTGGGGTGTGCTAGATGCTTTGGATGCAAAAAAAGCTAAAGCACAGGGTGGTGGTCATAATAGGGTTTCTCGACTAATTTTGAATCATCTTTAATCTATGGTGGATTCTATTAGGTTGGGTGGTGTATATGGTCCCAATAAAGTCAATGGCTTAGTGACTATAAATCCTAGACCTACATTCAAATTAATACTACCTAGATGCATTTTTGATATGTAATGTTTTGATAGATTGCTCTTTGTGATGTCTTCTTCTTGTTTCTCTTTTGTCTCTAACATTATCCCTCAATTTTTTTTACTCTTCCTTTTGGAATTTGAATTTTAGATGTCAATGTCATAATGATAACAATTAGCATCATATCATATACTTATATTCCAATTATTCAAAATAAAATGTGCCCAAAAGGTTTGGAATAATCTAATTTAATTGGAATATAGAAAAATTATTTTTGGAGAAAAATTTCTCCACTCCAGTTTAGTGGATATAAGTCCAAATTATTTGAAATGATCTCTGTCCAAACGATTTGTAATGGTCTAATTTATTTATAATATAAAAATAATATTTTTGTAAAAAGTTTCCCCACTCCACGTTAGTGGTTATAAGTCCAAAATATTTGAAATGATCTATGCCCAAGAAATTTGAAATAGTCCAATTTATTTAGAATACAAAAAAAGTTCTTGTAAAAATGTTATCGAGTCCACTTAAGTATGTATAAGTTTAAATTATTTAAAATAATTCAATTCAATCAAAATGATCCATACGCAAATGTTTTGAAATAGTCCAATTTATTTGGAATATAGAAAACTTAATTTTGGAGAAATTTTTCTTCGCTCGACTTTAGTGGGTATAAATGAAAATGATTTGAAATAGTGGAATTTATTTTCAATGATTTATGCCCAAATGGGTTGAAATAATCCAATTTATTTAGAATATATAGAAAAATTATATTTGGAGAAAATTTTCTCGACTCCACTTTAGTGGATATAAGTCCAAATTATTCAAAATAGTCTAATTTATTTGGAATATAGAAACATTATTTTTTATGAAAAAATTTCCTTCCACTTTAGTGAGTATAAGTCCAAATTATTCAAAATATTCCATTTCATAGATTTTTTGGGTGCTTCTTGTCTTTCTTATGGCTTCATTGTCACTTTGACTTGATTCCTCAATTTTAATCCATGTTTCTTGTATTTAAGATGTTACACATTCTTTTGAATAATAAACATTAGTAATCTTATCCTTTCCAATAAATATTGGAAGATAATATGGTGTATTAGAATCATTGCTATTAATAATTTCTTCATCAAACCATACATTAATTTTAATATCAATTTCTTTAGTTCTAGGATTATGTAGCCTGTATGCTTTTGAATCCTCACTATACCCAATAATTATGTACCTCTCACTTTTCTTATCTACCTTTCTCCTTTTTTTATTAGGAATGTAAACATATCCATTGAAATTAAATACTCACAAGTGAGAGACTGTGGGATTTCTACCACTCCATGCCTCTTCTAGAGTTATATTCATGACTACCTTAGTACGGATCTTGTTTAGAATATATGTAGTTGTATGAATTATTTTAGCCCAAAATTTAACTTATATATATCTAGAGTATAAAATACATATAGCCACTTCCATCAAAATCATATTATTATTTTTTGTGACCCCATTTTATCGAGGTTCATAAGCAACACTAGATTCTTTCTTTATACCATGATACTTGCAAAAATTTAGGAAATATTTATTTATATATTTATTCCCCTTTTTATATTTATTGTCCTTAGATAAATTTCATTTTTTCATTATAAAAATTTAAATTCTTTGAATTTATCAAACACTTCAATCTTATTTTGGAGAATATATACTCAAATTCATCTATTGTAGTCATCTATGAAGGTTAGTATATATCTCGGTCATGCCAGTGAAAGTGTTCTAAGATCCATTATATCACTATGAACCAAATGTAAAGTAACCTTTGCTCTCCATGAGATTCCTTGAGGGAAGTTTTTTACATGTTATTTTTGTATAACATAACCTTCACACATAATTTGTCATTGAGAGATTTTGGGAAGCCAATAAACCATGTTATTTTTCTCCACAAGTCCAAGACATTGATAATTAAAATGTCTCATACACACATGCCATAGCCTACTCATATCATTACACTTTGTAATATCACACATATGCCTATCTTCAAAGTTAAAGGTAAATTCTAAAAATGTCTACAATCCATATTCATCTTTGCCTATGGAAGTGACTTTATGTTTATCAGTAAAATATTTGATTAGGAATTTGCCATTATAGAACTCTATCTTGTATCCTTGATTTATAATTTGGAATATCAAAAGAACATTTTTTAAAGTTTGGAACTAACTTCACATTCTTGAAAACACCAAAATGAACTTTAAAATTGCTAGTCCCTTGGACTTCTAAAACATTGTTATTCACCAAGAAGATTTTTTTTAATGTTATTACTAATTAATGGTTCATTTTTTCTTCATTATGAGACATGTGTTGTCTAACACCTGAACCAATGACCCAATCAACTTTATAATAACTATTCACATTAAAAAAACACATAGAGAGCATTGATTTTGGAATCATTATTTTTAGAAATCATGTTTATTTTCTGTCATGTATAATTGATCGTCTTGTAACATTCATTAGCTTTGTGACCTAGCTTACCACAATAACTGTATTTCTATTTGGGCATATCTCTACGAGCATCATGATTTTCATATGAATTGTACCAGTTGTCATGCTTCCATTTCCTCTCTCTCCACATATGCTAATTGTCTTAAAACTTCTTATACTTATTTTTTCCCTTTTTCATGAAGCCTCGAAAATCATCATTGAAAATTTCATTTTCCTTGAATAGACACTTATCTTCATACGCTAACATGGAAAATAAATCTTCATACTTGATACCTTTTAATTTGTCAATAGTATGTATACCTCTTATAAATGGTTGGTAGGACCTTAGTAGTATTTTTAGTATTAATTTACAATAAATCCTTATCACTTTAATCTTTCTAAGACAAGCAAGTTCGTTCTTCTTTTCCTTTATCTTTATTAAATGAGTAACTAGATCTTGTGTGTCTGAAAATCTGGTATTATACAATTCCTTGGTGATAGTTAGCATACATACATCACTTAAATTCTCATGTGTGCTCTTTAAGATGGGCTATACCTTTATTTTGCTTCTCTCATTGTGAACTTTTGAAAATATCATATTCGAGAATTTGAGCTTTATCCGCATCGTTATTATTGTGTCTCTTTATTCTTATTATTTTGATCATTGTTAATGTTTAAAGGCTTTTTTTCTACATCAATAACAAGCTCATAATAATTCTTAAGAGTTACAAACATCTCCAAACAAAATACTGAATCCTAATAAGTTTTTGCATTTAATTTAATTTCTAACTAAAAAATATTGCAAGATTCCACTATGAATCATTCTTTCTTTAAAATATAATTATTTTCTAAAAACAAAAAGGTCTTTTCACAAATCTATGACCCACCTTTTAAAACATATGAAAAAAAATAGTTATCTTAACCTATTTTATAAAAAAAATAAATCTTACATGAAATATTTGACAAAAAAGAAACATCCTACTGCAACAATTTGATAAACTAAGCCACTAATCAGGGTGCAGTAGTAGGGCTGGTGACCTACCACCCAACGGTCCTGGGTTACCACCTCCCAAATTTAAAAAATCGCATAATACTTTAAAATTAAAAAAAACACATGAAGCAATTTGATAAACTTCAAAACCAACCGAGACTATTCACTCCTTTCCAGTATAATATTGAATTATTTAACTTAAGAGACATCCCTTTTTCAATAAAGATTTCGGACCAGACCCATGCCATACTCCATGCACTACCAAAGCTTAATTAATACGAAGCCACAAAGCATAAAAGAATGCACCTGAAGTTGGGTAGCTGGTTGTGAGCACTCCAAATGTAAATTATTCGAACAAAATTGATCTTACAAGTTTGCAGCTCCACGAGTTAGAGGAGTTTAAACTTCTGATGCAGTTGATTTAACAGCAAACCGGCTCATGTTTTTTTGGAATAGCAAAACAGGCTCACGCTTAAAAAAGCTGTGTCTCGGGCAAAATCCTTTTACCGGTGACGCACTCCAACCTTCGTCTCAATGGCCTGCTATCTCTGCCCTGACTGCATCTTTGCCTTACTCTACACAGTCAAACGCTAAGACAAAGCTATCACTTACCAAACCGAGTGATCGTGAACGTCATTCGCAGTTTGGAGGCGAGGATATCAAGCAGCGACGACGGAGGTTATAACACAGCAAAAATGTAACCTCGCTCTGATGCCTTGACAGGAGAAACAGGAAATGTATAAATTATTTATTACTAATACAACAAAATTTACAATCAGATCTGAGTGGGTTGAGTACAGTTGAAACGGGTGGGTTGCATGATATATAGAAGGTTTACAGACCCTTGGAAAAAATTCTGAAGCTTGTAGACTGGAGTGATCTAGAAGGGGAAATATATTAGAGGATGGAAGAATGTTCAGAGGATGGTTTTAGAAGAGAAAATTAATTTAAATGGAATATAATAAATATTATTATAAATTTTGGTTAAACATGGCCCTGTAGTATCTATTCTTTATTTTTATATTTAAAATTGTTATGATTAAGTTTATATTTAATGTAAGTTTTGTACAATAATAAATGATATCTGGAGATTAAATATAATTAATTAGAGTGAAAATATTATTAAATGGGATGAAATTTATATTATTTTTATTTTGACATTGATTAATAAAATATTTTTAAGTGCTTGTAATTTATCAACTTATTCAAAATTAAATTTAAATGTATTATGCATCTAGTTTAAAATTAAAAAAGTAGGACAACATTAACTTGAAATAAAGTAGATGAAATTATACATATATTAGATTAAACATGTCAATAATAACTACATTTCGAAATGGTTGCGACAATCATTAGAATATATAAAAGTTACACTAAAAAATATTGGATAACCTTCACATATTATTATTCTTGAATAACTTTAGATTAATTATATATAAATTTTATAAACATTTAATAATAATAAATTATATAAAAGTATATGACAGCCTATCATGAATTTATATGATGATTTAAATATAATTATCAAAATAAATAGTTGTATCGTAAATATCATTTTTTATATAAAACATGTCATATATAAATAATTTTAAGTATTTAAAAGGAAACAAAAGTAACTATTAAAATTATATATGTTAAATATTGTTTCTCTAATAAATATAATTAGTATCATAATTTTTTTTTGTTTTTGAGTTATACAAATATTTACTTTAAAAAATAAAATAATAATAATAATTATATATATCAAATTAATATATTTTTCATTAATAAATATTTAATAATAATTTTTATTTAAATAAATTAATATAATAATATTAGATATCAAAATAATTATTAGTATTTTAATGAAAAATAAATATTAACATAATTTTCATTTTTTTAAAAACAAATATTACATTAATACAAATAAAATATTTGATGCAAATATTACATTAAGAAATTCTATTCTTTTGAATGATTATTATAATAAAGTAACGAAGATCCCCGCTCCCAATGGTCGTTCCTCCGCTCCTGCCCAACGCATTTTCAAATTGTGCAAGCCTTGTTAGCTCCCCAATCCTCCCATCTTCCGTTCCTTGACTAATCTGAGTGATGAGTAGGTGGATGGACGGCGACAGCTTTCGGGTAGAGACCGGCCACAATGCTTCGTCCACGCAGAAGGTTGGAGCTACAGAGTAGTCCTGCCTAACAACCAATCAGCTAGCACCCTCTAGCCTGAGGAAGGACGGGCATTTCAAAACCCGCTCTTCCATTAATTACCTAGACTCCTAGATCTATGGTCAACTCAGGAAGAAAGAGCACAGATCTTTTGGGGAACCACAGCAAGCTCATCCTTCTCAGCAGTTAAAGGAAAAATTGAAATCTTTGAAGCTAGCTCATTCCATCCCCTCCATATCCCTGGAGAAGGAATCTTTACAATCAGCCCTGATCAATAGAAGATATTACTTGGCAGAGGAGTTATTTGTCAGTTTGCAAACCTGTGGCCAACCCTTCCAGATCTAAATGCATGGCTCTTAAAGAAGTGGAAACCTAGATCCTTAAATCTTGAACTGTATCCCTATGCAAAAGGTTTTTTCATAGTTGTTTTCCATCTTGTTTCAGACAAAGACTTGATTCTTGACAAACAGTTGAACTGTGCTAGGCATCAGCTACTTATCAAATCCTGTTTTCCAACCATTATCCCCCTCACTGAATCTTCTTCAACTAGTGCCATTTGGGTATGCATTAGCCATCTCCCACTTCATGTTTAGTATGGATCTTGTTTTAAAATAATATTCAACTCTGTGGGTAAATTCCATCAAACTGACACCGCTACTTCTTTTTTCTCCCACACTACCTTTGCAAGAATCCTGATAACTCTTAGATACTTTTGTTCATCTTTGATCCTCTATTGACCTAATTGTAGAAGATATTGTATGGATTCAGCGCTTGGACTATGAAGGCCTGCCCTTCAGGTGCAGATGGTGTTTCAACAGTGGGCACATGACTTCAGACTGTAATAAATTCCTTAAGAAAAAGGTTGTACCAACTTGGTCGAATAATTCCTTCTGTGATCTTCTGACAGTGTTTGGGCCTGGTTATAATGACTCCTTAGATTTAGAAGAAGTATCTATGGAGGCAGAGGAAATCCATAAAACTGAATCCTTAGCTTCCGAAGACAGACGAATTGCAGAAGCAAACGCATTGGAAGAAGCTAGGGTCTCAACCCCAAATGTTATTTTGAACAACACAAATTTGGAACAACCTCCGTTTAGTGAGGTGGTACTAGAAATACAGACACTCGACTGAAGGGCAGAATCTTTGGAGCACTCAAAAGAGAAATCTAAGCCCCTTAATACTATTGAAATCTCCTTACCCTTCTTGCTAGAACGTGCAGAAGACAATGGGGAGTGAACTGAAGTACAAAAAATAAAAAATGTAAGAACAAAAAAGATAAAAAAAAAAGGAGGAAACGGCTCAGAAATCAATGATCCTTTGCTCGGGTGGAGGTTTTGCCAAAGATGAACAAAAGTTTTGCAGAAGCTTACAGTGAGACATGATAGTCTGCTGATTCTTGGTGAATGAATTTGGTATACTGTTTGTTATCGCCTTCTTAATTACTGTTGGTAGAGGTGTCCTAATTAAACTTCATTATTTTATCTTTCTCTCCGTTATACCAAAGCATAACTAATAATAAAATAGGGACTAATAAAACTGTAAAACCTCTCAACTTGCGAAGATAAAAGACTTTAAATTAGCATTCTATGTTTCAAATCTCCACAATTAACTAAAAGTGATAAACATTTAACGAGAAGATTCCTCGTTGTATTGTACTTCTGCAGTTGCACTCAAATAGCATCCCAAGAAATTATCAAAGTGCAATTTAATAATTATCAATCAGCGTACCAAGATATTAAGTCAATGAAATGATAACCCAGTGAAACCAAAAAATTTAATACAGTTTTGCTACAATTGAGAACTGAAACTTCCACCGTTACTAAGCTTGACGACTGCAAATGGAGTAATTCATCTCTCCAATCACCGTGATTCCCTCTATTCCTTGATCAACAGCAACTGTAAAACTCTCAGATTGTTCCATATTATTATGGAGACGACATTTGCTCCAAGAAATTTATAGGGCTTGTCCCTAAGTATTCAACTCTGAAATCCTAGGGAAAGTCGCATGTATAGGAGAGCAGATCAGAGAGTGGAGACGGCAGGCGATTCAAATAAAATAAACTCTCGCAGCCATTCAATTCATTTTGTGCGCAACGGTGAGAATGTGGGAATTGCGAGTCGACTAAATTGGGCATACAAAAGGGAGTGTTTCGACCGTTAACTTCAATAGACGGAGATCCCAATTCCGCAATCTTGTTCCATATTGTGAAGTCGATTTGGTCAGAATCATCCATTTTCATCATCTCCTCTACTAATAACTCCGACCACGATTTGGAGGTCTTCACAGTTTGTTCAGCATCACTCGGTGTAAAGAGTTGATTTGAATTATCACTACCCAAATATTTGTTGCGATTCACTGCAATAGATCTGATCCCACTATCACTTGGAGGAACGAGGGCTTTTGGAGGAGTTTCCTTCTCTGGCAGAGTCTTCCTTCTGAGATGAGAGTACCAATAATTCTTGATTTCGTTATCTGTTTGACCTGGCAGTCGACTGCGATCAGTGACCACCTGCATATATATAGCAGACCCACTTATATCTATTACCCTTTCCAATAATAGTATTAAATGTAAATATTGGCTAGTATATATAAAGTGGAAGCATTGAGGTGATACCTATTGCCAAGTAGCCCATGCAATTTTATAATGAGCTCCTCTTCATCGATTGAAATGTTTCCGCGTTTAAAGCCAGGATGAAGATAGTTCAACCACCGTAACCTGCAACTCTTGCCACGCCTCTTCGGTCCTGAAAAACAAATTATTTTCATTGATAGAGATAGTGGAGTCGGAGTAGTATTGTCGTTTTTGAACGGTAAAAATGCATGCATTAAGTTACCCGCTATCTTGGGGAGAGATCCCCATTCACTTTCGCCATGAATTGTGACGTATTCTCTCAGAATCATATCCTCCCCCACAGTCCAGGCCCTGCGGTTGAGGGAAGAATCGTTAACGCAGCAAGGAGACCTAACCATTTTGATGTGATCACTGATGACTAGCAGCAAACTTCACTGCTTGTGTTGATCAGGCTTGGATCCGGCTAATCTGTTTACATAGAAAAATCGACTGTACGATAGTGATGACGACGTGACGAATTTATCTTATATAAAAGGGTTTCAGTTACATACGAAAGTAAGTCGAGATATTTGACAACATGGTTTTGGAGAGCACGACCGATAATGCTGAATACGCAGTTGGCAGCTTCGTAATTGTCAGCAATGATATGATACCTCCAAAGTCCTCCTGCCGTTACTAAATAAAACTCCCAACAAATGATCGGCTCTCTTGAGGACGACACCAACTCTGACGTTTTCCCTCGAGACAAACATGCACGACGACTAAATGACTTGAAAATCTTATTACTATCCACCAAATCTACTGATAGTCATAGTGATGACGTACCGTCTAATTACCATGCAGCTAAGTATCATAGCCAAATATCATGTTGTTTTGTATTTTCCTGCGTAAAGCGCTATCTTGATAGGTTTATTTGTTGAGCGAACAAGGACAATCTATTGTATAGGAAAATTTCAAAGTTCAAAGTTTATTTGTTGTTCCTCCAAGTGTAAATCGTTTCATGTTCTTATTTTAGTTTTGAATAGTTTTAATGATTTTGCACATTCTTTATAGATAATAAATTTAAGAAATTTTTAAATAGACAACGTGCATAGAGTATTTGATTTGTCTTTTTTAAATGGGTTTAGTAGCAAGAATTTAAAATATATTAAGATTTGAGGAAATATTTTAATATTTTTAATTGACATTTAAGTGTTTACAAAAAGTTGTGTTAAAATAAAATTTTATAAAGATATTGAGAAAAACCAAGTTGTACATGTTAAGCATTCAAATGAAAATGAAAATCTATAATTAAACATTTTTAGTTGTAATTTCACAATTTCTTTTCCCATTAATTATTAAATATAAATTCACAAACATGAATTTTTTTCCCATTAATTATTAGATATAAATTCACAAGCATGAGTATAAATCATAACCTTTGATAATTATATGTTCTTTTGTAAATTTATTGAGAAGAATCCCTAAGTGCAACTTAAATTTCTTATATATTTCATAAGATTCACTTTTTACTTCTATATAAATTGAGGTTATTCATACTATAAGAATTTTTCACTTTTTTGTATTGACATCCTCATTAATATAGCATTTAAATCTATGGAGAATTCTTTGGGAGAATTTCTAATAATAGATTTTAATACTTGTAGAATATTCAATTCCACATTTTCTAAGATTCTTGTAAACTTGGATATATTAGTAGATTTCCCTTAGTTTATTGAGTTTAAAAATAAGGACATAACTTCGAAATAATCTTTCGATTATGAGCGTTTGTCCTTTTGTTATAGGAGATACTTTGTTATAGGTCATTTACCTTCTACTTGTAATTTTTATAAAAGAAGACGATGTCTTTTGGTGGAAGGGTACCCTTCCGAAAGCTCTTTTAGAACATGCTAATGTGGGTAGTGTGGCTAATGATCTATTACTAGCAAAATTCCCGAGACTCTCAAACTCTATTTCAAAAAGGGGGAAGAGCCATGCAAGTAGAATCTCTTTTTGAAGATAAAATATTTATGAAAAGATAAAGTTGAAATAATTTTGTCATAAAAAAATATAAATTATGAGCCTAATCTGTATCTTATGGCTAATGTTTCATTGCATCGTTTAGTTAATTCATTTGATAAAACCATTACCACTTACCTTGATGAAGTAGATGGGGGAGATTGGATTGTGGTTGATAAAAAAATGAATGGAAAATGTAAGAATCATGAATTAAAACCTCTTAATATGACTCTTAGATCGTGAAATTACACTGATTTTGAAGGGTCATCGTTATATCTTAGTTTAGTGTCATTTAGCAGCTATTTTTATTTTTATGTTGTTGTTGTTCTATATTAGGATATTTTTTTGATTTATTAACATGTTTTATTGAATTATTTGGTTATGATGACCTTGCTTCTATGTCTAATATAAAAGATAGGGTCCCTCTTTAAATATTATTTTTACCAATAATAAAAAAATATAACATTCAAATTACTTTATAATTGAAAAATAATGGATTACAACCAAGAAGGAAGTTTTGAAAATATTTATGGATATCAAGATACCAAACATGGCACTACTAGAAGCCCCGGTTTAAATAAAAATATATAATGCTAAAAAAAAATTGAAGAAAGGCCTCAAATTTTTAACAACACCTAGATACAAAATTTAAGATAAATAAAAGTTAGATTTGGTGAGACAATTCAATGGAATACAATGACAAGACTAATATTTTTTTTTGTTAAGTTTATTATTAAGAAATTAAATGAATGGTTTAATGTTTTCTATTTAGAAATAAAACTTTATAAAAATATATATTTTCTAGGGAGAAAAGTACTTTGATGCCCACTATCTTAAATTGGGTATATTTGAATGATATAGTATAAAGAAGATATTATGCAAATCGTTTTCAAATTACTTATTAAATAATAAATTATGTTTCATGCATTGATCTTAAATGGTGGTGTTTTAACTATTTTTTTATAAAATATATATACATTATGCACAATATATTAAAATTATTCTACAACACTAATAAAGACATGTGTGTGTTTAGACTTAACCATCATCTTTCATTTTGTAATCAAGTCTATGTAAATATAATAAATATAGTTATGCATATATATATGCAATATAATAAAATAGAAAATTAAATAGTTAAAACTTAACAAATAAAGTTGATAAAAAATAACTAATATTTGAGTTATTTGTGTACTTCAAAAAGAACTTATAGTTATAAAAATTTATCGAGAAAACAAGAATATATATATATATATATATATATATAACACAAAAACAAAATTTTCATAAAAGCATTAGAATCAACTATCCTTCAATTATATATATTTTGGCCAATTCCATCCTTTTCATATTTGTAGGTCTATAACTATTTGATTAGGCATGTTCATGATGCTGATTAAGGTTTTTTTTGTGCCTATGTGATTTCATTCATACAATATGGTGAGCTATTTTTTTTTCCTTTAGATCTAATTCACAATGATGTCATAACACTAAATTGTGTTTAATTACTTGGCCATTAAATATCTTGAGTAATTATACATACATATCTTGTATGATTTGAATCAAAGCTTACAATGATTCACCCAAAACACCAAAAAAAATATCACAATACAAAATGTAGTTGAATGTCCCAAAAACAACACAAGGGATTGAACCCTAGTGACTCACACCCACTAAGTCAATGAAAGGGTCTTGATACCACTCGAAAAAGTTGTACACACTTGGGTTAAATTATAAAAATAAGCTCAAGCCTAGATTCATTGTTTAAATAATTAAAATGGTCTTTGATGTTTCGTACAAAGGGAGTTCATTAAATTTAATTGGAGTACTCATAAAATTATTTTTCAAAAATAATGTTAGATAAGTAGTCACTTTAAATCATTAAATTTCTTATGATTAAAATAATTAAATAAAACTTCGTTCAATTTAATTCTATTACATTAGGAATAAATAGAAATCCTCTCCATAAACTAATTAATAAATAAGCCATTTTAATATTTTCATCATGAAGTTAAAAATATAAATATTTACTTCATCTAGAGTTAAGGTTGAATTAAAAGGAAGTGGTCAGACTTAATAATAATTTAATGTTTACCACTTTTGTTTCCACCCTTAGATTAAAATAATCAAGGTTGTTGATCAATTAACCTTTAAAAACCCTAATTTAATTTTATTAATGGAATGGTTTTCTACAACATTCATCACAAATATACTTCTAGTTCCATGGTGTGTCTCATTTTTTCCCTTTGATGTTATCAAGTCAAGTGTTAAAGAGATTGCATAGCATCCATGGATTTTGGATTTTAATGGAAATTTATTAAACATGAGAAGGAGGGTAGAAATCATTTCAAGATATTGATTCATTAGAAATAATTTAGATCCTTTACTTTTCATTTTTTACATATGCTCACTCAAAATGCAGGTAGAGGCTTTATTTTATCTCTATATTTAGAAGGGAATATTGAAATTACTTCTTTTAAATCCATTTAAGATATTTTTTTACCTATAAAACATTATGTGATACATATTTGACTACCCAAAGTTAAACATGTATGCGCATGCGTGTGCCTACACACACACATAATAAAACTTATAGGCTACTAATAATTCCAAATCATTAAAGGCAACCTGACTGCCATCCCATATTGGTGTAACTGTGACCTAGACACCCCCCATCATGCTAAATTTTATCGATAAATATTTGTTAATTCATTAATATTCTAATTTTTTAATTTTATTTTTGGTAATTTTTAGGGTTAGAAAATGGGTCCAAATCATTAAAAAATTAGGAATTTAAAATATTTTGGGGGTCAAATCGCTAATAACTTATAATAACATCCTAGATTACACTTCAATTAAACATATTTATAGTATAATTACCCCCCAATATTAAACAATTCAATATGTAAAACTAGAACCAGAAGACTGCAACACCAAATGACAATAATCAAATAGAGGAATAAAATGAAAATACTAAACAATAATAGTGCCAACCTGAGGAACTAAATGATAGTGCCAAATAATAGTATCTTTGGATAGTGTTGAATATGAATGCTGAATGAAAGTGCCACATGACAATATCAAATAATAGTGTTAAATGATAGAGTCAAAAAGCATAACGGTGTTGGCATAAAATGACTAAAACAATATTTTACATCTACTGTTTCACTAGATGATAGAACCAGATGATAAAAATTATGTTTTGCATCCTTGATCATCATGGCATCTTGTGGAAATGGTAAAAGGACAAATCAATTATCAAGAAAATTGAGCATATTATCTTATTTTAAAGAGTCAACCAAAAATCCCACATAATTACAATGCACTCAAAATAAAAATATATTTTTTATTTTGTGATAAATTTAAATTTAACTATTTAATAATTTTAAAACTATTTTACATGCAAAAATCCCCATTAATATCTCACCAAAAAGAATCAACCAAAATAACGTGTTATCCCCTGAAGATTATTTTGATGATGATGTGCCAGCACTCAAAGATCTTCCTCTATTTTTTTGTGATAATGATCATGACACTGAAGCAGAAAAAGAGATTGTTGGTTCTCTCCAAAAATGAAGTTTAGCTAAATCCTTCACTCCAAAATATTCATGAAAGAAGACAAGTAGATGGATAATTCGAAGGTCCTTTAAGGTGGAAATGGGAATAAAATTTCCCTTCATAAAACTTGTAGATCTTTAAAATGTTGATGATTCTCTAACATAATGAAAATATACAATATGTAGTTAGAAACTAGGAAACAAACAAAAATGCAATTGAAATTGGACATGATCAAGAAAAATTATGGAAATGTATATG
>JARHVA010001114.1:3430000-3452500 GCA_037957365.1 Torreya grandis | reverse complement strand
AAATGATTCATGGCATGCCAAATCTTTTATGGGACATTATTTTATTTATAATATTATTGGTCATAGGGAAAAGGACTATGTAAGAAGAAGAAATTAGTTAAATGGAAATCACTATCTTATTCAAAAAAAAGGTATATAAGACATTGTTTGCTACAATTGTCAAAATGTTGGTCACATTTCTAGGTTCTGCAAGGAAAGACCATTAAGTCAAGATAAATTGAATCAAGCTCCTAGAGTTTCATAAAGAAGACAAGATAGATAGATAAATTAAATGAGATATTCATCCTAGAGTCATTGTTATGAATGTAATAATTTGAGCCATGTTACTAGAGAATGCAAGAGGAGAACAAATTAGTTAAAGAAATATCACAATCATCATCAAGAAAAGGGTACAAATGATCTTATTTTTTTAGACGTCATAGAGTTGGTCATATTTATAGGTATTTCAAGAACAAGTTGAATGAGCTATCAAATAAAAATAAGTATATGAATGTCTTAGTGTGCAAAGAAGATGTCACAAATGGTTGTGGAAACCTAAGCCTATAGGAGAGATTAGATAGAGACTGAATATGGTTTGTTTTCCATGATCAACATGAGGAAATTTAGGAGTTTATATTATATACATTAGTTGAAAAGTATAAAATAAATAATGAATTTAAGGATCCATTAAAATTCAATCTAGTGATGAGGCAAGACTGAAATTCAAATTAGACTATGGAGATATGGGAGTCTCCTAAATTTTAGGACTTTTAGTCTCCATATGTCAAAAGAGTGCCTCTCTCTAAGCTTCAAGGAGAAACATTCCAAAATGAGGAATCATGGTGGATGTTATTTAAATTTTGGTTGTAATTTTAGGATAATAAAGATCTTTTTAAAATGTTCTTGGCTAAGGGGGAACAATGTGTTTTATGTAACTATTTCAAAGTGTTGTGATGGAATGATTATGAAGATATATTTAGGTACAATGATCCTAAATTCAAAGTTTCAGTTCAAATATTTGATGGATTGTCTAGTTGGTAAATATGGTGAAGAATAAATATGTGTATGTAAGGTCTACAAGCAAGGAATATAAGTTTTGAGGCATTTGATCAAGGATGATGAGATTTCAAGATGTTCTTTTTTTCATAATAAAGATAAGGTTGATATGGAGTATGAGGATCATTTTTTGTCACATATTTTAGAAATTATTAGAGGTTAATAGATTTCAATTTATGTATTTCATGGATTTATGGGGAGCTAACTTAGATACCTTGAAAGGCTTGAAGAGCTACTAATAATGTGAGGGGAAGCATGTGTGAGATGTTCAAGTCATGGTGTAGATATGAAGAATTATGATACAGATGTGAACTCAATCATGTTGATATGATGACTTGATGAAATCAAGTTAGGTGATTTGATAATATATTAAATCCTCATGCATAAGAAAAGGGTGATCTTTGTAAATGGCATGTCTAAGGATCAAAATATTGTGTAGTAGAATTTGAGAGAGAACAATCTATGTATGATCAATTAAGAATGTAGTCATGGATCATGTTTGAAAAAGCTTAAGGTAATAAGAGATATTTAAAATATTAGGGGGATTTTTTATAATATCTCAAAGGTGTTCCTTTCTTATTATTGGTCCTTGAAGTATTTTCAGGTTTGTAGGATTAGGAGTTGAGCCCACTTTATCATTCTATCAAAGGTGGAGAAAGTGCTTGAAGAGAGAGACAAAGTCCATGCATAATATTTGTATTTATTTTGGCATCAATGACAAAGGGGGATATTATTGGGGGTTTCTCTATGATGTTTCCAAAGTGACTAAGGTTGTTTATGAGGTGTTATGTGTGTTAAACTGACAATGACAAAGTGTGCTTCAAGGTGCTTGAATGTTATTGCATAGTTTTTTAGTGTTTGACTTAGATACACAATTGTTGGATGAGACAGATTTTATGAACATGTATCAAAGACCCTATGGAATGTTATTAGTTATTATAATGCTTATGAAAGTGAAAGGAATTCATCACAACAATCATATGAGTGTCTATTTTCAAGTAGTCATATTGACAAATAAGGTTGAGTGAGCATATTTATGATGTCATATTTCACATTTGTGGAGTTTTCAAGAATAGTTTTATATATGGATGGATTCCCTATGTGAGGCAATCATATGGTTCAAATTTTAGTTCATGAGGTTGAGAGTAACGAAAGTTATTAATTTGAAAAATTAGCCTTTTAAGTAGAAGTTTACTAATTTCTTGTATTTAGCTAAATTTGAAATAATAGATATATGATGAGAATTTGATCTATTCATATAAGGATACAATAGTGAGCATATGATTATATAAAGATCTAATGATGAATGTCTAAACTGATAAATGAAGATCCAAAGGTGAGAATGTGATCATGTAGTTAGAGTTCAATGGTGCAAGTTAAGTCAATTAGTCAAAGGATGCTCAGATTACATGCAAAACTACCAAGTGGCACAATCACATTCACTGAATGGTAAAGAGTATGTAGAACGAATGCAGAGCTTTCAAGTGGTACAATCATGGGAGCTCAAATCAAAGATTAATGGTTACCATTGAAAGATAAATACAAGGCTGCTTATGAGGAAATTAAATATGCATATTTGTTCAAAGTATTTAGGAATCATGAGATCGGTTCAAAGTGGTTGATGTTTAACATTTACACATTGACCATTGGCATTTGAATTTAACAAAAGAAAAACTAGTGCTTAGTATTTTTCTTATATCATTTTATCTAGGATAAATTTAAAGCTGATGTAAAAAGCAAAGCTAAGAGGAATTCAAGATGCATCTAGATAAATGAGTTAGAATATATTAATATTTGAATAGTAAAATATATTAATCCCTAAAGTTTATTACGTGTTTGACCATGTTTTGTAAGTGACTAGAGAAGGATATTTAAGTTGTTCTTGATATTATTTTGATGCTTCAAGATGAACTATATTTTGGAGAGTATTCTAGACTCAATGAGGTATATCTATGTGGATTTTTGAGGTTTGAACAATCTATATTAAGTCTAAAAATATTTATAAGTTGGATGTGTTTATAGAATACACTAGCATATTGAGTGACCATATTGTAGAAGTGAGTTGAAAGTGTTCTGAGAAGAATTGAAGAATCAAATGAGCATCAAGATGTTATATAAGTCTTTAATAATTACTATAAGTTAATGGTTGTCATTATTTTCCCTTGATCAGATATAGAGAGTAAAATAAATTAACTATATTTTGACTGTGTGTACCCAGTCTAAGTGGTTATTTTGAGAGAGTTTATTTGAGTGATTAGAGCCTATGTTGGAATGTGTAAGGTACTTAAAGGTGTCACGTAGGTCCTAAAAGTTTAACCCATTTGATTTAATCATATGGATATGTGAAATATTTGAGTATTTGATTTAAAAGTTTGAGACTATGTTTTTATGTGTATGAAGGGCTAAAGGGCAAGGAGACCTATTTGGTAGGTTAAAGTTTTAAGTTTGTGTTATAGATGGCATGGACCAATATGAGAGTAAGAAATGGGGTATATAAATATATTTTATGTGTTCTAATATTTGGTATAATAATCAAGGTGGTCCAAGTAGTCTAACATGTAACATGTGAGTATGAAGGCCTAATTGTTTTAGGTTTCATCAAGACCTATTGGTGGTTCAGGATAATAAGATTTTGACTAACCTAAGTAGTGTGTGGTTATTACTTGTAATTTGTATGAGGACCTATTTTAAATTTATCTCAAATATTTAAAGCATCTTGGCTGCCAAGATAGGGTAAAATAAGAGATTGGTATATGTACAAGGTCTAGTTGGATTCATTGTGCTAGTTGTGTATATGTGAATTTAGGCGAAGTAGAGAACCTTTGAAATAGAAGTTATAGGTCAGTAAATACTATCACAGTGTCAGAAATATTATACATGTTTTTTTAATCAATTTTATGTAAGAAGACACATAGGTCATTGACCTAATGAGCCTAGAAGAGGTAGTTTGAGCAAGTTAGCCCTAGAGGCAGCTTGACGGATATCAGAGGTGAATAGTGAAGACAAAGGTGATAATAATCAGTTGAAGAGTCAAAAAAAGTGTTTAAGGTGATATATATAGATAGTTTAGTGGGTGTTTGGTTGCCTAGGGGGTTCATTCCTCCTTACAAGGTAAAGCTTGCTAAAGGTCTAGTTATTATGGGTGCTCAGCTAGACAAGGGTACTAGCTTCATTTGGGATTCGTGTCTCACTAAACTAAGGGATAGGTATTCCTTAATTAGTTAGTGTTGGTTTAAGTTTTGAATGTTTTTTTTATAGTAATTTAGTCCATATTTCATGGTTTAGTGGGTTTTATCCCCTAAGAGGGTTTCCCACATATATGTTGTGTTCATGTGATGTATACTCTTATGTATTCTTTGGATGTATGTGATTTCATATTTATGTTACTTGACCAAGTTGATGTATGCAAATTATTTAAGAGTTGGGAATTGAATTAGATTAGCCTGCATCATTTATTCACTTCCCCTCTCAGGGATTATACCTCTAATAATGTTAATAACTTTAGGGTTTATGTACCTTGGGAAGATGAGCATAACTATTAAGAAGGAATGGTACGACTGTAATAATATTTCATTTTTGATTCATTATAAAAATTAAGAGGAGATGAAATTAGGAAGCAACCCAAAGGCCCCAAATTTCACTCTTAATCATAATATTTTAGACATGGTCTTCCTTTAGTCAAAATTCATAAGGGGGAGAAACATGCAACTTATTGGCCCCAAGCTCCTCCTTCATCGACTACCATGGAAGGAAACTATAAAATAACACATAGGCCCCAAGTTTCTCTTTTGAAATTTAAAATGTTCTCTAACCAAGTTCTAAAATAAAACAATAAAATCATATCCTACAAATAATTACAATCACATTTTTCACACACTATAAAAACATTTCTAGCATATTTCATGGGCCAAGTACATATCTCTAATCCTATAAAATCTGGTAATTTCCTTAGTTGGTTGTTATAACTTTTCCCAAACTCTACAAATCATTCTCAATTCTTACAATATTTTTATTATCTTATAATAAAAGGAATTTTAGGTTTTCTTCCTACATAAGAGAGGGAATGAATTTCTATTTTAGACAACCCATCCAAAAGGGGCAAGTGTCCTCTATTTTCCTCACCTTGAAAATTGCTTGCAGAATATCAATTCTAGAACTATGTATATTTGTAAACATTTCCCATTGTCAAACTATACATAATGACTCATTTTCGGTAAATTTAAAAAAAAACAAGAAAATCATTTTTGGTATTTAAAATTTGGTTAATTATAGGAATCCAAAAATTGGTAGAGGAAAGAGTTCCCTCTAGGCAATCATTTATCAATGGAACATTAACTTAATTTTTTCACTAAATTTTCTACAAATTAATTCCAAATTTGAGAAAAATGAATACAAATTTAACCATGTAAACACAACACTAGTCAATTAGATAACACACAATATGATGCACACATGTAATCAAGGATCCTACAACAAGTTATTAGAGATTGAATGGATTAGTATATGGTCACATATTACCATGTCCTTCTTGCCATAGGAAAACATATTTATTGGACACTTAATTTACTCATTAAAAAATTCACATATAAAAATAATAAATTAAATATAATATCATCATATTAAAATCATGTTTATCGGATTACTTAAAGCTTATAATATTCCCAATATTTTCCTACTTGCATAATGATCATATATTTTTGTATAGTTACCTTTCATAAAACTAGCAATAATGAACATATACAAGGTTGTTAACTATATTCAATCACATAATTTATATAATCATTTGATCACAACAATAAAAATTGAGTAAAGAATATAATAACATGCAAAATCAACAACTCATATCCATGTAGAAATAAGAGAAACATAACATGTCTATCAATAAATGTACATCCATGTTGATACAAAAAATGAAATAAAAATAACCCATCATAGGTAGTCCATAAATTATAAAATTATGAAAACCAAAGTACAAAATATGTTCAAAATTAGATGACATTTAATGTAGTTCTAATGCTTTATGAGTATAAAAAATTTCATCTTCTCTCTCTAGATAATTAAATTAAATTACATGTTTTGTTATGACCTTATTTTGAAATAATATTTTGACACAAGATCTATGAGGGAAGAGATGGATCCCACTACATGTACCTCTTGGAAAATGTGAATGCATCTCGCTAACACCTTGTAAATTACCATGAGAGACTTTGATGTAGGAGGTCTTGATGATATGTATTGATTAGTTAATTAGTAAAGATAATTTGGTATATGGATCAAAGCATAATAGTGTGTCCCTTGTTTTGGCAAAAAAAATAACATCTATACTCCAATTTCCCATGAAAAGAACTTGATCCTAGTTTGCTGAAATTAATAAAACATTTGTTTTAGGTTGTACATCCAAATACTTAGTAAGTACATGTTTTTCCTAGACTTTATGTTCAATGTTAAGTATTTTTTTTATAATTTTTAAAATTTGTTAATTTAAATTTTATTTTATCAGATAGTATTTATAACAAATCTCTATTATTTTGTTAAATGATATATATATATATATATATATATATATATATATATATATATATATAGACACACATACACACACACACAAAATATATATATATATATATATATATATATATATATATATATATATATGAAATCTCTATTATTTTGTGTGTGCGTGTGTGTGTTTATATATATCGCATTTAGATTTTAACAAAAATGTTGTAGTTGTAAGAAATAAAAGATTCTAAAAATTAATCAATGTCTCAATCAATCAGTGTGGCTGGAGTAAACTAAGCATGGGAATTAATATGCCTAGTGGTATGTGAATTGTGTTGTCACTCATGGGAATTTATGCTATTAAATGTTAGAAATAAAAAAATTTGATCATGACATCATATAGATCATTAGATTTTTTTTCTATGTCAAGATGTATTCATTAATTTTGAATATGATAAGACATAATTTTTATAGATACTAGGAATGAAATACTTATTACACTCCTTTGTAGGTGTTAGATTTGGCTATCAACCCTAACTTCACTATGTAAAACTTCTATGATAGTTATCCATTCAAAAGGTACAACTTTTATTGTTATTGAATAAAACAATAAAAAATAGTTATCTCCCCCTTGTAAGCCCTCATGCCATCATGGATTAAAAAAAATGGGATCCAAAACCTGACTGAAATAACATCATATTTTTAACTTCTGATCATGTAAGACAATCAGGGTGCACACCTAATAACACTCTCATTTTTTCTAAAAATAGAAGAAATTGACAATGTAAACTAATATCTATAAACTATTTTTTAGCTTCTAGACTACATAAAACTCACCAAAAATGGAAATTGTTCTTAGCTAAACTAAAATTATAAACTTTTATATTCTTTCTTAGCACCAAGAAAGAATGATAATACGTATTTATATGGTTTATATATTTTGTTGTATGGAAGAAGGATGGATGACCAGAAAAAATGTTGCATATTATTTTTTTACCAGTACTGTGTTGGTCTAATAATGTCTTCACACTTTTTATTTCTTTCCCTAATATATTCATATGAGGATCAAAATAGAGATCAACATTTTGCATGCCTAGTTACCCATTGTAATCTCAACATATCTTATTGATGTCTTAATTATTACATTTATGTATAAAATCACTCTATAATGATATAATTTGAGTTGCTACCCAAGCAACCATGCTCAAGGGATCATGCACTAGATGCTATAGGAAAATTGGATTTCATAGGATACATTAAATCTTTAAAAAAATATTCCAAGGATACTTTATGATATATTACATTTTATAATGTTTTGGTCATTTTGTTGAAAAAATTTATGTAAGAATTATCTTAAAAGAATGAAAATCCTTATAGTTATATTAGGCTATGCAGGATAGTGGGGGACACATGGGAGGGGGTTGTGGTAAGGACTTAAAGTACCACTTCTTTTCATCTAAAAATATTAATACTTGAACTTGGAGAATATTTTAGAGACACTTGGAAAAATAGTTTGTCAATTTTGATCTAGGAATTGTACTCTAGAGTGGATGGTTAGTATGGTGTTAGTTCCAAAATGAAAACAAAATGAAATAAACACACTAATAACATAACATTTCTAGGCCTAGACACTAGGGAGAGCTTAGTTAACAAAATAAAATGACAAGCACAACTAAAAATCAAAGAATGAAATCACAAGAATTACTTTCACCTTCCTTTGATGCTCCAAATGCCTTTGTAATGGTAGCTTGCTCAGCTTGTGCTTCAAGACGTCTTCTTGAATGAAGTGTGGCTACCTTCATCTCCTCTTGGCACCTTGTGGATTTGGCTTGGCTTGGATTGGAATTAATTTGGCATTATAATACTAGTTTTTTGAAGCTTTTTTGAACCAATCTTGAAATATAACTTTGCACAAATTAAAGATAGAAATGATGTTGTGAGGCCTCCTATTTATAGATTTTTATATTTAATCAGAATCAACTTCAACCATCCATCTCAAGATTGAGATGTGTGGTTGAGGATTAATTTAATTTTAATATTAAATTTTTTAATTATCCTCATCATGAAATTGAAAAAATGGGAAATTAAGAGGCATGGAGGGCATGAATCCTGATATTTGTGGCATTTATGGCCTAGGTATATCTTCCCAAGAAACAAGGTCACTTGATGATGTAGATATTCAATATTTATATCTAAAAAAATATTCAACAATTTTTTATGGAATTTTTTATTAGGCCTTGATTTGGGTTAATTAGATCTTATGCATGATTAAGCACATTGTGAACAAAATACCCAAATTGATCAGAATACCTTGTTATTGGTCCCAAGTTTGACTAGATTTGAATTGGAAGTCCACATTAGATGTGTAGCATGTGTATTACCATTTAGAATGTTTCCAACAAAAAATAACAAAGGTACAAGTCTTGTGGAAAGTGTTTGTTAGGGAAGAACAATACATAGCATCTAGGTGTAAAATTTGGCATTTTGACTAGAAATAAACTAATCAAAATTAACTAGCCCATAAATTACATTACCCGATTTAGTGATAGCCTGGCCAAAATCAGCACTTGAATATATCAATTTCACATCATTTTACATGTTTTAGTATTTTTAAGCCAAATTGTGCATTTTGGTTGGAAATTGACCAAAAACCTGATTGGAAGTTATCGACGACTAGTTTTAAGTGTCTATAGTTTGCCCCTATTCGGGAAGGTGTTTCAAGATATAAGCATAATCAAGTCTTCTAAAATACTGAAAATGTCATGTATGCCTACAAATATAATGATGATAAACTAACTATATGATGCCCCCTCAAGGGAATGGTTGGCATAAGTAGGTCGACAAACAGTCCCTCAAAAAGAAAGAAGTGAAATGAGGGGACCAAAGAAAGGAAAGATGATGGGGTGAAAACACAATGATATTGAAAAAGTAGACAAAATAATTTAGAATGCAAGTGGTACGGTTCACAATGGTTTTCCCAAAGGCAATTATAAGCATTATACCCTAATAGTAACAACATGGTATGATAACATAATGATTTATCTAAAGGTGGTTATAATAATTGAGAAGATGGAGCTGCCCTAGTTAGGATAGCTAAACAAGATAATAACATGCCCCTATATAGGTAGGAAAAGTAAAGCGGTGACAACATAATGATTTTCCCAAAGGTAGTTATAATCATTGAGAAATGCAGGTGGGATGGTGTGCAATTATTTGCCCATAAGTGTTTATAATCATTAGACCATGATTATGGTAAACATGATAAACTTGGTTGAGGAGGTTGAAAACTTAACACATAAGATAATGATGAATTGGAATAACCTACTAGTAGGGAGATTCTCATCTGAACTAATAAAGCTTAAAATTATTTTGTGGTTAATTACTATATTTGGGATATGATTGAGAGTGAATCAAGATGTCATTACTGAAGATATGCCTCCGTTACTGAATAGAATTCTTGAAGCTGAGGTTTTTTATATAATTTGATTGTAAGATTTATCATATAACACCATAAAGACTTGGCCAAAATATGCATAAGGACTGACTCCCGTAAACCAATACACAATAGGAAACATTGCACCAATGATAAAAACCACGATGACAATGTAAATATATAAAAAGGGATGGATTCAAGTGTAAGTGTGGATAAGGAATCACTTGATGAACACACATAAACTAAATCAAGGCAATAATTCTAAAAGCAAACAAATAGACAAACAAAAAAAAAAGCAGAAATAAACAAACAAATAATGTAATACAAACCCTACAAACATTGCCCCTAGAAAATAGGTGACAACTTATCAAACAAATAAAATAGGGGAATAGAGTAAAAGTAATGGGGTGGCTGAGCTATCTCCATATGCACTAAGAAAGTGGACGCTACCTACATAGTTTCATGGATGTAATATCCAATAAAAAACTTCAACCTAAATGTATTTCTCCTAAGGAATGGGAAGAATGTGATAACTGATGAAAATAAATAGAATGAATGTGATAGAAGAATATGAATGATCTTGAAAAATGGCAAGTGAATCAGAGAAAAAAGATAAGAAGGATGGGGAAACTAAATGACAATTGATTTACTTATAACTTAGTAGGGGTTCCCAAAATCCTCAATGTAAAGAAGTGGTCAATGTTTTTATTCTTTTCTAATGATTTTTTGAAATGTTTTTTATAATTTTTTGGAGTATCTCAACTCAATCAAGAATTATGAACACTAAATGGTTTAAGATCATAAAATGGTAAGAGCATTCATACTTATGTTGGTTTCAAAATAGTGAGAGCATGGCTTAGGTTGCTCACCAAATGGTAAGAGTGTGGCTTAGATTGCTCATAAAATGACAAGATCATTAGGAAAAAGGTGAATAAGTTGACCTCAATAAGTATTGAGCACTACCTACATAGTCCCATAATAAGACCTCAAGCCAATTTAGCTCTACCTTTACAGTGGAGGAATTTGACTAGTGCAACAACCAATTCAAGTAAAATAGGCACAGTTGGTAAAAAGACACCATATGGCATGGGAAGTGGTAAGTTGGCACATCAAGGCTTACTATTTCCCATAGTATGCCCATAGGTAGTTATAACTAGGATAAAATGTCATAGATCAGTGGTAATAATTTACCCAAAGGTGGTTATAATTAGAAACAAGACCAATGGTAAGAAAGAATAACAAATGACGGATGCAACTACCAAAACTTTTATCAGACTATCTAAAAATATGATCTATATCTAATGTTTTTGAACAAAATGATGAACTGATTAGATAACTTGATGCGTAAGTTACATAATAAATGATAAAAAGCAAGGTATTCTTCTTAGTCATGGTATTCTTTTGGTTCTCTTTAAGAATAAGATCATCAGGTTCAAATGTTCTATTCTTCACACACCAATTATAGTGGCATTTGAGTCAATTTTGATATGCTTGAAGATTATTGAGCCTGGCTATGTGTTTCTCATCAAGTAGATCCAGCTCTTACAGGTAAGCTACTTGATAGTCATGAAAGAGATGTGTAGTAAAAGCAATTCAACCTTAATGGGAAGGATGGATTTATTACCATAAACAAGTGAGTATGGCATGGTTCCTATGGGGGTATGATGATTGTTATAATATGCCCAAAGGTTAGGGAATATATGGAGGTGGCAATCATGACCGACATTATTGACAATATTTTTTAGAATGTTGACAATGGCTTTGTTGGATGACTCAGCCTGGCCATTACCTTAAGGGTAATATGTTGTAAAAATGTTGTGTGATGTTTTATTCATTATATAACTTGTCTACACATTTACTTTTTAATGATCCTTCATTATCAGATATAATGTCAAAGGGGATATCATAGTGGTAGATGAGATGGGTGAATATGAATTTAGAAATTTACTTTCCAATCATTTAAGTGAGGGGTATAGCTTCAACCCACTTAGTGAAATATTTAATGGTGGTAAGGATATGTTTATGGCCATCAAATGAAGTGGGGTTAATCTTCTTAATGAGGTCAAGTATCCTTGTATAAAATGGCCATTGTGTCAACATTAGGTTTAGAGTTTTTTTTGGAGCATGAATCAAATTAGCATGTCATTAACATTTGTCACATTTCTTTACATATGGAGTGGCATCTGCATCCATTATGGCCAATAATAACCAATACAAAAGAGATTATTGGATATAACTAGACCACTGGAATGGGCTCCACATACTCCTTTATGAATTTCTCTTAATGCTAATGTAGACTCTACCAGAGTTAGCCAATGAAGTAGAGTTCCATCAAAACTATGATGGTAAGGAGTGGATCTAATAAAAGTATAATGAGTGGAATGATGAATGAAGGATTTGGTTTATTTTCAAGATAGGTTAGGCGGAAAAACATGGTCATGAAGGTAGTTATAAAGGTCTAAGTACCAGATAGAAATAGGACCAACAATATCACAAATCATGGTAACAGTTGAAGGTTCATGAGCTGGGGTTGACAAATTATCGATGAGGAACTCATACTCTCTAGCTTTATCTATTTGTCAAATCAGATAACCAATAGTAACCATGACATCTGTAGTTATGTTACTAACCCTCAATATATGCTCGAATTGAATGTTGTAAATTTGCTTCTTAAGAGTGTCAACCATGGCTCTATATGAAACCAACTTGTCATTTTTGGTCTAAAAATGATATGTGACCTAATTTATGATTAACTGAGAATTACCATAAACTTGAAGATGAGATATATTCTAATGTGCTTCTTATCAAAGTCCTACAATAAGTTCTTCATACTCATCCATGTTATTTGTACAAGGAAAGCTGATTCTGAGTGATTTATGGATTAGATTACCCTATGGTGTAATAAACAATAGGCTTGCCCTCAATCCATTTGCAATGAATGAGCAATAAAAATATAACTACCAAGATTTATCCTCAAAGGTTGTGTCCCTGATGGTCATGATGGATTCATTAGGAAATGAAAACTTGATTGGATGTGTGTCTATAAGAGGTGCTTCAATAAGTTGATCTATAAAAACTTGTCCTTTTATTGTTTTTTAGTCGACATACTCTATGTCAAACTCACTAAGAAGTATGATCCATTTATCCATTCTACATTTCAAATCTATTTTAGATAGTATATATTTGAGTGGATCTACTTTATAAATGACAATGTTTTTATTATTCAATATGTAATGATGTAGTTTTTGAGTTGTAAAAACCATGACTAGACAAGATTTTTCAACGTGTGCATAGTTATGTTCATATGCAATCAAGGTATTGCTTAGGTAGTAAATAACATGCTCCTTTCCTTTGTCACCATGTTGAGCCAAGAGTTTGCCTAGGTAATGATTAAAATCTAATAGGTATAACAAGAATGGCTTTCTTGGCATAGGAGGTAATAAAATGGGTGGATTGACAAGACAGTATTTGAGTTGTTGAAAAGCTATTTAGAAGTGATCATCCCAATAAAATGCAAATCCTTTCTTCAAAAGTTGCATAAATGGATGGCACTTGTCTGCTAACTGAGAGATGAAGCATCAGATGGACTTGATCTTACCCTACAAACTATGAAGATGATTCAAATTGGTTGGTGTTGACATCTCAGTTATAGCATGGACTTTAGCTGGATCAACTTCAATCCAATTCGTTTGCCTGAAGTTATACCAAATACACATTTCTTTAGATTGAGTCTAAATTTGTACTCTTGTAGTCTTTCAAATATCTTACACAACACTATTAGATGGTCAACCCTAGTCTTGGATTTTCCTAATATGTCATCAACATAGTCTTCAATAATATCATGAATCATATCATGTAATATGACAATCATGGATCTTACATTCTTAAGGGAAAATGGTATCACCTGATAGTAAAATGTTCCCCATGGAGTGGTGAATGCTATTTTATACTGATCTTTTGGTGTTATTCTAATCTGATTGTATCTTGAAAATCCATCCATGAGTGAAAGCATTTCATAACCTGCCACAGAGTCAATGATCATGTTGATATTAGGCAATGGAAAATAATATTTAGGACAAGCTTTATTCATGTCTCAAAAATTAGCACAAATTTTGATTCCTTCAGTGTTTTTTCTAATAGGTACTACATAAGAGATCTATTCTAAGTATTCAATGGATAAGATACATCCTACTTCTAAGAGTTTTTCCAACTCTTTATCAATATAGAAATTCAAGGATGAATCTTACATAGATTTTTTTAATCAATTTGGAATCATTATTAACCATAAGGTGGTGCAGAACCAAGGTAGGGTCTAATCTTGGCATATCAGAATAGACCCATGTAAATATATCCATATACTCTCTCAATAGAGCTATAAAACATCATATTCCTCCTGAGTGAGGGATGTACTTGATTTTATGCATTCTGATGAAGTCTCGATATTTACCTCTTTTATATCTTAGACTAGAAGGGTCAAACCATCTTCTAGGATAGTAGGTAGTGACTTGAACTATTAGACTATGTCAAGGTCCTCTGTTTGGACTTGCTCATCAACTTCTCCTTGGCATTGTGAATGTAATTCTCTTAATAGGAGATTTGGCCATGTAAAAAAAATAGTTAGAAATTCTTGGAGAATTTGATCAAATACTTGTTGTTTCTCAAAATGAACTTAGATCCCCAGGTAAGTTTATTGTTGGCGGTCTCTTTGTCTAAATTTGAATAAGAATGAACACTTCCATCTAATAGTGCCTAAAATAGGTTTTCACCACTAGAATAGCCTTTATCTTTACTTTTTCCCTAGTCAGAAAGCATCTCAAAGAGGTTTTCACTTTGGGACCTTAATGTTTTATTTATTTATTTTTGACTAAGGGTGTTCACTTGCTATCTGAAATAGACCATAGGATCCAATGTGATTGAGAATCCTAATTTGTGATCTCCCAATGGAACATTATCTCTAATGCTTAAGAAATCATACAATGCCTCATCATTATAGAACTCATCAATCGATAGACTGGATTCTTGTTAGTCCCAATATATTAGTTGGGGATTATATAAAGGCAATAGATTATGATGAACAACTTGGGTAAGGGTAAAAATGGCATTATCAGAAAAAAGGTTTGTTTTAGCTAGGTTATCAAAGGTAAGGCTATGATTAGACATTGATTCATTGTCTAAATCATCATCACTAATAACTAGTGATGCCTTTTGAATAAAATATGTTGGGTTACCCCTAGGCAATTCAAATACAAGTCCATAAGGTCTTTCATACTTAGTCATGGAAATTGGATCGATAGTTCCTTGCTGATTTGGTCTAAGGCCTCTTCCTTCGTAATTGTGATTATCCATGATCCTATTGGGAATATGATAGTTTGATTTTTTATAACAATCATCTTAGTCATCATTTTGTAACCATGATTCGTTCCTTTCAAGAGGGTCAGGTCCTAGGCTAGATGTTGATACAAATATGATAGGTCCCTTATCTTTATTCTTTCATTTCCAATGCATATGTAGGATGACCTTAGGTCATCCAAAGGTTTTCAAATTCTAAGGAATATTGGAAATGTGAAATGTATCATGGGTCACATATTTTATTTGTCTGTTATCTAAAATGGTGAAATAATTGGAAGTGAAAGGGAATCTAAGGTATTAAGATCTGTGCAATTATCTGGTGAAGGATCAATAAGTATAGCTATTCTTTTATCCTACTTGGAACTTGGATTCATGTCATATTAATAATTATAGATTTGAAACTTAGCCTTAAGATGCTTGCATTGCTCATATGGATTTAAATCTCCTAGAATATTCACTTCCATCCCTAAGTGCGAAAACTAGATACATTGGAGTAGTATTGATAGGACTACATGAATCTCATATAACCAAGGCTTACCTTAAAGTAGATTATATGATAACTCAAGATCCAACACATGAAAAAGTGTATTATGGGTCAAAGGTCCAATGATAAATGGCAAACTGATGGTGCCTTATGATTCTCTTTCCTTATTATCATAAGCTTTGATAGTTATTGTTTTTGGCTAAAGATTCATCATTGTGTACCCAAGAAGCTTAGTGAGATTGAGGGACACTATGTTGAGGTCATATCATTATCTATAAGGACACATTTAACTTTATGCCATCTGATATGAAATTCTATGTACAACAGGTTTATATGGAGGGGGCCAAGGGAAAACATATCACTGGTTAAATGTGACTTGTTGGGATGGAGTGAGGTGTCCAACCAAAGCTTGATATTTATAGGGGGATATGTCACTAGAAATAATGGATTTGATCAAAAAATCATTCAAGATGGTTTTATAGACTGTTGAAATTTGTAGCAAATCTAAAATAGAAATTTGTGCTGGTGTCTTCTACAATTGGTCCACCATATCAAACTTCTTATCTTGGGTAGTAGTGAATGGTTTATTTTGAGGCTAAATAGTTGGTCAAATAATAGGCAAAGTGGTAGTTGGTTATGGGCTTGGGATAGTAATCTTTGACATTTGAGTTTTGATTTCATAATTAGGATTAAATACTAGACCATTATTTCTAATTGATGTTGGAAATGGTGTGGGAGTAGATAGGACAAGTCTTGATTACCGATGCACTTGCATTTGGTCACATGGAAAGAATGAGTTCTCACTATAAGATCAAAAAGTGGGAGTCCTAGTTATTTAGTTTGCTTATATGCACTCCTAGGACAAAGAATGATTATCCATCTGATTTGGCTAAATAGTATTGTTTAAAAATGGTTTAGGCTGAGTAGTGTTTGGTCTAGGATTAATGGAGATGGTATTAATGGTATCCCCTGCAATATTACCTATAACCCTATTATATTCATGTGAAACTACATGGTAGGTTTGTTGGTCATTACCATTTTGACCTTGGTTTTGTCCATTGTTTTATCATTATGGATTTTATTGTTTATTTTTTTTATTCTACTGGTTCAACCTTTGATTCTAATACTATTGATTTTGCTACTACACTGGCAATTGTTATTGTTACTGATTGTTCTATTTCTATTGATTTTTATGTCGATAAAAGAATTTTTTATAGATCCCAAGAGTTTGATTATAAGTGGAAGTACCATTATCCAATTTTATCTCCCCATTCTCTAACATATTCTCAATTAATCTTGATTTTAATTAGTTGAATTAATCTTGATGACCCCTTTATTGATGAGCACTTTCTTTATCAACAAACCTTTATAAACAATCTCTTTGAATGTATGTGCACATTGTAGTTATAGATGATAGGCTATCTCACTCTGTAAATTTCTAGTAAACACAAAAACTAATTATTTATCTAGTAAATTGTGGATGAAATAGCTTTTAAGGGATCTCCATCATTATAAATAACTTGCAAAACTCTCCCCATCATTTTTCTTTGCTTATGTTAGGTACACTAATGAAATCTCATGCTTGAGATTATAAGAAAAGAGCTACATAAATTTATCAAAAAGATCATCAAAGTACATTACTAAATTCTTGGGTAACTCTAAAAACCACTCCAAGGCTTGTCCAACTAGGGTCCTTGGAAATAATAATAAAAGGTATATGTCATTATATGTTACTAGTTGACATGCGACGAAAATTGGGTCAAATGAGCATTAGGACTACCCTTCCCTTTGTATTAATTTAATTTGGGTGGTTCATATCCTAGATAAAATGGTATCTACAAATACTCCATATTAAATAGATAGGAATATATGTCATCTAATTTAACATTTTTAGTTTGCTTCCCCACCTAAATAATAACAACTACATCTTTCATATGTTGTAATTATTGGGATAGGAAACTATAAGGAATGTTGGTTTGAGGGAGAATGTTTGTTTGGGTAAATGGATGAGAGGTCACAAGTGAAACACTTTTACTAGGGTACAATGGAGACACCTATTGGGGCACATTGGATTGGATGGGTAATGGACCAAGAATACACATACATGGATTGGGATGTACATGAAATTGTATATTTGGCTATGCTATATTTTGGTGTGGGTTGGTGATAAAGGTTTGACTTGGGGGAATTTTTGGTTGGGATGAAGGGATATAATTATACTATGCCTACTATGCTCAAAAAGGGACATGCTACCAACTAATTAAACCTTGTTGTTGAGTGGAAACTTGTAGACTAAGACCCTGTATTTGAATTTATGGCACATTTTAAACCAACAATTGTTTAGTAGGTACTTGAGAAACATGGGGATATCTTTGTTACACAAATCCCTATAAGGAAGTGAAATTAGGTTATAGATTTGGCATCTATCATTGACCAATATTCACACGTTGTTGACTAGTCATTACTTTGTTTTGAACTAGGATATTAGTCTATGACTAAAGAGGTATGTTTATCATTACCTGGTAAGGTGGAATATTAGTTGCCCCTTGTTGAGGTGGAAATGTATTCATCCTTTTTTGCATTGATACATTAGATTGTGTCTATTGTTTTAGAATACTACATGATACCTATTGAGGAGGAGTAGGATCCATCACATTCTATTGTTGAGGTGTAACATTATCCATTGTTTAATTATCTAACCTTATAGGTTGTACAATTGAGGAAGTGGTTGGTTGAGGCTGGGTTGTAGAAACTCCTATTCCTTGGTATGATGATCTACTCATGAGATTAACTATAAGAACACATTATTGGCTAGTTGTTTGTGTGTTAGTACTACTTTAATCAAGATTGGATGCATTTTGCATATCATCTACTATGTTTGGATAACTATTCAATGTAGAAGTCAAAGACACTTATTTAATAGCTAGCCTATATATCATGTTATCTATCAAAGTGGTTTGTATAAATGGTTCAGAACTCAAATTCTCTTATCCTATTAATTCCATCAACACTCCTGTTAAACGTACTAGGTTAATGAGGGGCTTACTTAGCATGTTCATTAGATTGAAATTGCATGATAAATTTAGGTAGGTTTGGTATGTTATTTACATTTGGTGAAATTGATCTTTCATGATGTTTTTGCCTCAATTGGATATATTGGGGTTTGGTATGTTGTTTAGACTAGAGCCATAAGATTTATAGAATAAGCCTTTTGATCATAAATGATATTATGGGGTAATCTTACTAGACTTGGTAAATTTTCATGGGGGAAGTCTACTAGAAACATAGCCCGTAACTTTATGGCCCTAACCAAAATCTTATCTTTATTCTCTAATAAATGTCTCTCAAATAAAAATGGATCATACATGGAATTCAAATTAGTATAATATGGCTATTGAATAACTACCTTGTCTATTATTGGTATCATAACTAATTATTTTGTGGTTTGTCCTTGGTCTTGTTCTATGTAAGGTAGTGTGTGAACCAAATAGTTAGCCAATAAATATTGGATTTCTTCTCTTGATTGAGTACTATAAGAGGGATAAGAATCCATCTCATGAGAAACGTTATTCGCATAGGTATCTTATACCATTTCTTCCTATGCAACTACATTACTAATCCCTAGATTGTACATGAGTCCACTATGACTGCAGGAATACATGTTGTGATCCATAGTCAATGCTTGGGGATAAAATTTCAAAGAGTTATACAAAATATAAAAATGATAGAATCTAAAATAAATGATGCCATCAACTTGTTCTAAATTTGTCAAAAGGATAAAAGGTTTATGAAAAGATTTGTAAGGAAACATGTTAGAGTGAAGTATCTAACATTTCACTATTCACACAAAGGTAAGAAAGTAAATGGACCAAAAAATCAAAATTCCAAACTCTAAGGTTGAAGTGTTTCAAATCAGTCTAATCTAGGAAATTAAAAGTTGCTAGGTATTTTGGCCAAATCTGGCATCAAAAGCTAGGCTCAAACAAGATGTGTGCTAGGAATCTTGGCCAAATGGCATCAAAAGCTAGACTTTAACAATAGATGAAAGTTTTAATCTAATGGATTTGAAATACTTCTAACAAACACTAGGCATTTGATTCTTGGGCATGAACTTGATCAAGTAGATATAAGATATGAAACAAAAGGCACTTTAGTAATAGTTTATTTTCTCATAAATAATGATATAAAACTCGGTTCCATTGACAAATAAGATAGGCATAGGTGAATAGTATAATTGTGATTTAGATAAAAGATCAAAAGTACACTTGGATGGGTCTAATTTTGTAGAAACAAATTTAGAATTACAGGTAAGAGAGTCAATGAAACAAAGTTTGAAATGATTTGGGTAGTGTAATGATGCTATACTAACCAAAAGGTATGATAAAAAAAAGTTTTTTTCAAAGACTCTCTAAGGCAAAGACATTTTTCCATAATTTTGACAACATAACACTACCTTTCTTGAGTCAAAATGTTATGGTGTATAGACTTAAAGTGAAAGTGTTTAGCCCAAAATGTCTTAAGTCTCTCAAGTGATGATAATGATTATGAATCTTAAAATGTCATCCAACTTAAATTAGAAATTAAACCTAAGTTCCCTCAAGTTTAATGAAAATGGTGAAGCCACTTAACACATCAACCCTATGAACTTGTAAAGGTGTAATTTCAAATTTAAAAGATAAGTTAAAGACTTAAATATAATTGGTAAAGGTCTAGAATCAATTGGGTAGCATAACTACACCAAAGTGGATGATATAACTCTCAATCTTTTGATGACCTTTGAACAAGGTAAATGGATGGTCTCACATGGGCAACATAATGCCCCTTTATTCAACAAAAAATTTGGACCATGTTTTTGACTTCAAACAAGACTTTAAACTAGGACAAGATCAACTTATTAATAACCCTTAGATCCTAAACTCACAAGGTTTCTTGGTATTATTGGAATCTGTCAAGATACGTCATTTGAGAGGATTTTGAGTGTTTATCCAAAAGTAAATTGACATTATATAGTAGGTTTTTTACACCTCCCCTTCTCTCAAATGATAGTATTATGACATGGAAATTGAGGTGCACCATGCACCAATAATACTTCTATGGAAAGTGAGGATTTGTCTAAAATCTAACAATTTTTTGAATGATCTAGGGGAATTAATTGCATAATAACTTTCACACTAAATAATGCAAAAGAAAAGTATGGATTTTAGGTATGTATTACTTGGCTTGTTGCAAAAAGGTCTAGTCTTTTTTGCAATCACTACATCTTACTATTTTCTCAGTGTAGTGTGATGTCCAAAGTGCCACTATGTACTGTGTGCAACTCTAAAAGACTCAAATGATGTTAATGCCAGGAGATGAAACCATAGGTCAAAGCTTCCCTGAGGAACTTATGGGAGGTGATGAAGTCCCCCTTGCAAGCCAAGATGCATAAATAAATAAAGCATAGAAATAGAAAGACTTTAGGGTTATTTTCAAAGTCACCTAGACTTCAACAATTTTCTGGTGAATGCTTTAGATGACTTTTTTTCTAAGCCTTGGACTAGGCTATTTATAATAAGAATGACACTTTTTATTCCAAGGGTTCCCCATAGGAGATAAATGGAAGATCATACATGTAACCTTCCTCTTTTTTTCAAAAACAAATTCAACTAAACAACTATTGCATGAAAAATTTGACAAGTATGTTCAGTTTTAAACCCAAATGAAATGTTTGGTGGTGTTAATTTGACCCCTCAGTCTTAGTTGTAAACTTTGAAAAACATTGACCAAAAACATCTAAAAATTCATTGTTAAACACCAAAAAAAAGTTCCTAATCAAATTTTAAGCATGCAAAAGTTATTTAAACATGTTTTGAGCAAATATCCCACTTGGTCCTATAGCAAAATAGTTAACATGTCTTTTAGCTTTGAAGCTCTTCTAAATTTGAAAAAACAAACTTTGAAAAAGTATGTCTCAATTTTATATTTTTGTAAAAACACAGTTATCGATGTTGGTCAATACCACTAATATTAGTACAGCCAACCGTGATATAATTGATATCAATTCTATTGACCAATGTCAATTAAACCAAGCAACTGATGTTAGTATTCCTACCAATGTCGGTTACTATGTAAAAGTTTTTCAACCAAAACTGGCATAATAAAGTTAGAAATATAATTTTTACGAGTTTTAAAATCTCAAATATGATTTTTAAATTTGTAAAAGGATCTCCTTCATGTAGAGGACACATCTAGTCCCATTGGGCCTAGCATTATGTGATCTAAGAATTTTAATTAAGAGAGGATGGTTAGTATGGTGTTAGTTCCAATAACATAACATCTCTAGGCCTAGACACTAGGGACAGCTTATTTAACAAAATCAAATGACAAGCACAACTAAAAAACAAGGAATGAAAATATAAGAATTCTTTTCACCTTCCTTGGATGCTCCAAATTCCTTTATAATGATGGCTTGTTTGGCTTGTGCTTTAAGAGGTCTTCTTCAATGGAGTGTGGCTACCTTCATCTCCTCTTGGCACCTTGTGTATTTGGCTTGGCTTGGCTTGGAATCAATTTGGAATTATAACATTAGTTATTTCAATCTTTTTGGAACTAATCTTGAATTATAACTTTGTAGAAATTAAGCTTATAAATGATGTTGTCAGGCCTTCTATTTTTAGATTTTTGGATTTGATCAAAATCAAGCTCAACCATCCACCTC
>JARHVA010001114.1:3422500-3425000 GCA_037957365.1 Torreya grandis | reverse complement strand
TCTCATTCCATTTGATTTGATTTTAGATCAATAGATTAAATTAATTAATAATTCTATGGGAATTTTAGACTATTGAATTTTATTATATCCAATTATGTGAGTAAATTTTAAAAAATATGGTAAAGTGAACAAATATATTCACATCAAAGCCTCAAACCATTAGATCAATAGTCTTCGGTCAGAATTATAAGTCATCTACACTCATATAATTGATCTTAAACCATGGGAATGGAAAGGTCATCTCTATAATTTATTTTTATGGATCCAAGATTTGTTAAAATCTAAATGAATTGAATTCAATTCTTAAGTCATACATAAGTTGAAATTTCAAGATAGAGGTGGCCTCAAAGTGATAAAGCTAAGGTGTTTTGTCACAAACATGCTTCATTTATATTTAAGACATAGGGACTCTATTTTTATCAAAATTTATATACTTTTCTTTAGAAAACATCAATTTTTGAACTAGGTTTCCATATTGTCACCATATATTCAAGGTTTGGTTTGCATTATAACCTAACTCTAGGGTTTTATTTTATTTAAAATTGGAATAATTACTATGATTTCTAAGATTCATAGTATACTTGTGACCTATTTTATTTTATTCACAAGTCCTATGTCCTAAAGTTCATTTTCCACTTGACACCTTATCAATTGAGGCATATTTTTATTTATACATGAGTCCTATCATTCACTATATTATTTATAGGTCCATTCTAAATAAGCCAATATTTAAATTTCTTTTTCATTTGTCATTTGAGAAAAATAATTGTGGCCTTCTTACATTGTCTAAACTTATGGACCTGACCAAAAAATGAAGAAGATTTGAATTATTAACACATATATGAAAAAATCACCATGAAACAAGCTTATCTATGAACCTTAGAAATACAATGAATATCATAAATCCATTGAATCACATGAATCTCATGATCCCATATCCATGATTTAAAGTTGTTTTAAATGATGCCAACATTTTAAATCTTTTAAATTTTCCTACATAAAGTTCCTACCTGAAAAAAAGTAATAAATTATAAAAAGGTTGATGGTAGGGGAATGATAAAAATAAGTATTTTTTAAATTTATTCTTATCTTGAATTTATATCTCAATCTATATTTTCCCTTAAGATTCATCTTAAAAAACATTAAATTTTATATGCACTTTGTTGGGTTTTATTGACTAGTTTGTTTTTATAGTCTAGATATATAATTTTAGCTTTAGAATTAATTGATATGTAACCTATTTGAATCAAGCTATTGTCTAATAATAAGTGTTAAATTTTGTTTTGAAGTTGTATGCTATAAAAATCTATATTTCTCATTTTATAATTGTAGAGAAATAGATTTTGAAGTCTTCCTTCATCTAATAATGAAGTCATAGGCTATAAGGAATTATTTTGAATGTAAATATGGTTGAGAAATATATTTGGAACCTAAAATAAGAACAAATTTTGGGTTTTGAAAATGGAAAAGTAAAAATAAATCCTCCTAATAAAAATATTGCCCAAGATAAAATTAGTTATTAGGGGAAAAAGTTTAATATCCACAAGGAAGCCTTGAGTTTTTTTCAAAATAAAATGAGGAACTTAAAAATATATATAATTAATTGAATTTCCAAGTTAATGGAAAATATTTTCATTGGATTGTGAATTTGAATAAGGAATTATGATTTTTAACGTAAATAATTGGGGATATAAAAAGTAAAGTTTATAAGATGAAGGATAAAATGAGTTAAAAAGAAACTAAGAGGAATAAGCTTAAATAAAACATTGACAAAATTATCTAAATCAACAAGACTACCATAAAAATTTGTGATTCTTATATAACTATAATGCATGATTGTCTTAAATATAAAAATGAAAAAAATTTGGGAACCAAATATAGAAAAGGAATCAAGATGCAAAAAAAAAAAAAAAAAAGGTAGATGAGACTAAGGAGATGGATACTAAAACTGTTGAGAACTAACTCAATTTACTGAGAGAGGAATGTGAGGTATTCAAATATCTAATTGACATTGGTCATTTTAAATACTTTCTACATTATTTCTTTTTTGTCTTTCTATTATTGTTTGGTTGGTTCTAGTATGTTTATCAGATTTTGATTAGTGATTTTTTTTTCTCTAGTTGATAATTTCATGCTTATCATTTGATTCACAAATGTTTAAGGTTTGAGGCACTCTAAAAATACCTATTTTTATCTATAATAAAAAAAATTGTGTGCACCATCAAAATACTATTTAATTCATATTAGAGTTAATATATTGATTATTTTACTTAAGTTTTAATATCTTCTATGAATTTTAACTCATGAAAAATGGTAACAAGCATAAGATAATGTTTCAATCATACAACACCTTTAATTGGTGTTTTAATTATAAATGAACTCCAAATTTGATAACTAACATAGAAACCATTCTTGGATACAATAAGAGGTCTAGGTCTCCCCTTTAAATATAAATATATAAATAAATAATCAGATCACCAAGGAAATAAAACATCACTAA
>JARHVA010001114.1:3380000-3417500 GCA_037957365.1 Torreya grandis | reverse complement strand
GTACAGTATGATTATCATTGGGGATGAGTAGGTCTCGATTGTGTTCATCAGCCATATTTTACCACAACTCATAGGTGTAGGATTCATTATGGAGTGGCATAGATTTTGGTCAGTGTTAGAAGTACATTACACCAATTTTAGTTGTGACATAGTTTCTTTGATGACTTCAGAGTCATTGCTCTACTTCTTTCATCTTCTATAACCCCTTTAGATGAAGGTAGAGTTTGTTGAGTTGTATGATCCAAAGTATATTTAATTATTTTTTTTATTTTTTTAGTAAATTAATTTATTTAATCTTGTTAATTGGAATTGGTTACATCCCATAACCACTCATAAAATCTTATAAAGATTTTACCTACATTATAAATATCAACTCAAAATAATACATAGTAGCATTGATAGTTGTTCATTCAAAAATGGCACATTACAGTCAGAATCATGCAATAGTGTGATTAGATGCATTTAAATTCATTAAACATTATATATATATATATATATATATATATATATATATATGAACTTCATCATATTATACTAACACAAACCAACTAGTTTTTTGTTTAAATATTTGATCCCTATTTATCCATGTAGGATGATTTCAATAGTCAATACAGTGTCAATAATGATGATGATGATGATGATGATGATGATGATGATGATGATGATGATGATGATGATGATGATAACAATAACAATAACAATAATAATAACAATAACAATAACAATAACAATAACAATAACAATAAAAATAACAATAACAATAACAATAACAATAACAATAACAATAACAATAACAATAACAATAACAATAATAATAAAAATAACAAGAACAATAACAATAACAATAACAAGAACAATAACAAGAACAATAACAAGAACAACAACAACAACAACAACAACAACAACAACAACAACAACAACAACAATAACAACAATAACAACAATACCAATAACAATAAAAATAACAATAAAAATAACAATAAAAATAATGTAGGTAGATTTTTATGGTTTAGATTAAGAGGGCATAAAAATATAACATAAGATATACATATTTTGATTTGATTTTTAATAATTAGTTTGGGATTAATTTATTTATCTCGATAGCTTAAAAAATAGTGATAAAAATTAATTTTCAAGGAAGATAAAAACCAATGATACAATTTTACATTTTAGTGTATCATTTTTGAATTTCCAATCATTAAAAATTATTCCCTTGGAATCTAGGCGAGTTGAGTTAAATGAAAAATTAAAAAAATTGTAACATCAATGGATCATAGATTTGGTTCTCATGCATGTGCAACACTTGGAATTTATTGGTAACATGGTTTAAAGCCAAAGTATATTATACTAAAACATGATTTGATGCATTTTCCTTTTGGTCATAAATTGTGTCATATTCAGCATTTGAGTAATTTTTATTTCAACATTTTTTTATAAGTCAATATTTCATGCAAACGTCATCATGTGACCAGGTGATTTATATCTTTGTGGATGTCACAGACACTTTGGATGGTTAGTTTTGTAATTTGAAGTGTCCTCATATGAATTTTAAAACAAATTTATTAATATTAATATATAAAAGTGCATTTTTGGTAAAATCTGACACCTTCAACATGAAAATTCTCACAATGTGACCTCTTGCTTGTGTTGTTGAAAAAAAATATATCTATTACATGTCCTAATATACTTTTAATTAACACCATATAAGTACCTCAAAATCCAATTCAAAGGAATTCACCACACACCATCAGGGGACTTTAGGATTTTTTTGGTGGTTTGTATTTCAAGTCCTAGGATGGCTTCAAAAATCAATAGTTTATAGAAAGGTATGTAGAGAATTTTTTAAAATATAATTTTTGAGTATTTTTTAACTATAATTTCATTTACTACTCTTTTAGTTCCATTAAGACAATTAAGCATAAGGGCATATAACAATATCTGGTAGGTACCCAATGGCATCTTATGAGTACATGTGCCTAATGGTAGCCTATAGACACTTGACTACATCTTATTGGTGTTTGTCAGTAGCCTATGGTCACTCAAGGATAACTTATGAGTGTGGGTGCTCGATGGAAGACTAAGGGTAGATGATGGTATAAAACTGATAGATAATTGTAGGCTATAGGTAAACATCAAAATTCTATAATCAGTTGTTGGTAGACTATAGTCAAACACCCATAGTCTACCATCAAGCACTAGTAGGGTGCAATTGAATGTTGGTAGGCTGTAGTCAAGCACTAGCAAGTTATCATCAGGTGCCCACACTCACAAGATGTCATTGGGCATCTAAAGGCTACTGTCAAGCACCCTCATGTTTGATTATTGTCCTAATTCCTTGTTCATCTATCAAACATAATTTTTTGTTTTCATTCATCTTCATTTTGTTGTTAATAATCTTTCATCGATGACTCTATAGGCTTGATTATGTCTTCTGATAAAAACATTAAAGCCTCTAGGAAATTTAAAAAATAAAATAACCTATTATCTTATTTTATCTAGAAAAAAACACAAGTACTAAATATTGAATTAACAAGTGATTTTTATTTATTTTTATTGTGTTAAAGTTAAATAATAATTAAAATGTCTTAAATTATTTTGCATGCCAAATCCACTGATAACTCTTTTGAATAAATGTCTCTAGATGAAGACATACCTGGGTATGAATTTGAAATGCTATACATAGCTACTAAATTTTAGAATACTTAATTTTGAATTAATTAAATATTATTTTAAAGATTCAATAATAATGACAAAGTTTACAACAATACTTCATGTAGAACCCATTGATAAAGGTATCAAAGATATCTCTGAATTGGTAGACATACTTAGGAACAAAATGCCAAACATAGGTACTAAATTATAAATATTATTATATTTAAAACCTTTTATTGTTTGTAATTTAGTATTTGAATTTATTAAAAAGTAATGTCATACAAAATTTTTACATGTAGATTTCAATGATAAAAGTATTAAATACTTGTATATCACTTTTGAATATATACCTCCCCTAAAAGAAGTCACTCAAAATAAAATACCCACTGTCCCACTAAATTTAAAGAAATGGATATTGTAGAGTAATTTCCTACTCTACATCGTATTTAATTATTTTTGATTCGAGCACTGCAATTTTGGTTCTTTGGGTGAAGCGGCAAAATTTTGAAGCAGAGGGCTGGTTCATTTTGCCCAACTATTGAGATGCAGTGGAAGCTGCCAAGTGTCACCCTTTGAGCAGGTCTTTTTCCCCTTCTTGTTTCCTTCATCTCATTTTTGCCTGAGTATTAGTTCAAGCGGATGCTGCCAAGTGTCACTTTCTGAGAGACAAAGCTGACAGTTGGTGTCCCCCGAGTCACCTTTTTGTAACCTTTGAAAACCACAGATCGTGCCACATACCTAGTAGAAGTTAAGTGGAACACACCACGTGTCAGTATTCGCGTCTCATATTGGCATCCACACTTCATTCAAAGACTTTCACCATAAGGCAATAGAGAAGATGAAAAGCACCAAGTGGCAGTTATGGAGGACCTAAAAGACCTTTTTGGAGAAAAATCGCAAGCCACCAGGTGTCGGCATTCAAGAAGCCATGAGTCTAATGCTTTCCATTCAATGCTTAAAGGCATCATTTTATTTTGCTCAAGCACCACAAAGCAGTGGATGCTACCAAGTGCCACTCTCTGGGTCCCCCTATACTCCATCCATAGAAGAAGTGGAAGATGCCGCTTACCTTCCTCGAAGCCACATAAGTCTCTACATGTCAACACCTGAGAGAATCATCACCAAGGTCTATTAATAAATATGAAATGGCGCGGTGGGTCCCAGGTGTTACTTCAAAAGTCTACAGAAGCTGCCAAATGTCACCATCTATAGGAGTCTGATATATGCCCCTAATGATACCACGACATAGCGAAAGGGGAGCGGAAAGAGCCGCATGTCTTTGATGAATTAGGCGAAAGGTGCCAAGTGTCATTTTTTGGTGTATTCTAGGTGATCAAGGGGATTTTTATAAAATTGACCAAGTGTTCTCTCCTATTTCAAACATAGCAGAGTGTTCCATGTATCGGTTGATAAAAGTTAAATGAAGGGAAAATTGGCTGGAGTTAATTTGAGTAGATGAAACAGTTCATCAGGTAGATTTTTAGAGCCACCCATAGCATTGAAGGTGCCGTCTGTTTGTCCCCTATGAGTGAAGGATAGAGAAGATTGCATGGGAAAGAAAGTATAGGGAGACATCTAGGGATATAAAAGAAGAATTGTAAAATATAAAAGGAAGGAGGGGGGAATTCTCATAGTTTTAGACTTTTAGAGTTTTTGACCAATAATATAATTTGATTTTGTTACATTTTCCTGAGTTGAAAGGTTTATATGACTGTGTGTGTTTTTACATCTTTTGTATGACTAGAAATTCAATAATAAAATTGAACACTATTACCTTGTTGATGTCATCTGTGTCATTTACAAAGTAGTCTATGCTGTAGATTTTCTAGTGTTGTGATTGGAAATGTTATTTACTTCTGTCCTATTTTTTAGAGTCTAAAGTTCTACGTAACTGTGCGTGATTTCTACGCCTATAATGTGATTGGAAAATTCTATTAAGAAGATTGAACACTATGCCTTTGTGGACAATTCTTGTATCTTAGCAAAAGACTCCCCTATTGTGAGCCTCTATTTTTGTTATTCCAATCTTTTACATTGATCATGCACTTGTCTGCTCTTAAATGTAATAGAATCACATAATAGTTTCACTGTGCTTAGGTTAGGATTAGGATTACTCTTAGGTGCATCACCATAGTTAGGTTTCAATTCCTACATTTTATGTTTCTAATTAGTCTCCTATCCCTTTTCCCCAACAACAATACAAAAGAAGAGACTAGCTTCTTTAAAATTTGGAGGTTGTTTTCAAGCCGCATTGTCCCATAGCTTGAAACATCCCATTGTTGTTGATTAAGATCTAGTGCCATTTTAAGACATCAACAGTTTTTGGCACTCCCGATGGGACCAATCTTTCAAGGAGTTGAAGAATTTTGATGTATTCTTCAGCCAATCTACCTTTGGAGGTTTTTATCGACACCAACAATGACTCTGCATCCCCAACCAATCAAGTAGTATCATAAAAAAATCCCTTTGGTATGTATAACTCTGTAACTCATAGCTATGAGTCTTATTCTCCTTCAATATGTTTTATCAAGAACAAGCTTCTCCTAGAATCATGTCGAGTAATGAGGATGCATATTGTTATGAGCCATATCAGTCTTATGCCCAGTCCCCCTAATATGTCTCATCCCATGTTGAACCTAACCTTATTTTCACTTTCAAAAATGCATTGTTGGGATTTAAAAAATGTGTTAGAGCTTGATAACAGAAGGGGATGTGGTCAAGAAATTCCTTGTCGGGTCATCTATCAAGTGAGGGAGGCAATAAACCTGATCAAAAGTGAGTGGGATCCCATTGGAAAGGCATATTGGCAAGATCTTACATACGAAATGTTAGATGTGTGTGGATTGATTGCATTTATAGAAGAGAGGATAGGCATTTATGAGAACCATCCTTATCAAATCTACCAAACTTCATATCCACCGCCACAAATTTTAGATCAGGCATATGCCACCCCTATTCATGGGCAAGGTCAAAATTGTCGAGGTCGATTCCCCAATAATGTAGAGCCCATGTCAGCAGCAAGTCAAGATGACCCCAGACCCTCACTTCTTCGTTAACTCTCCCCCGCCATTCCTCAAAAGGCTCCTCACTTCCATGAAAATTCCTATGAGCCCGCTTCAGAAGAAACTTCTTATACCACTCCCAAGATCTTTCAGTATGATGACGAGTCTCTAAGTTGGACCGAAGAGGATGATGAAGCAGCTGAAAACTTTGCAGAGGAGTGCATTCGATTCATGGTTAGTCAAGAGTATTTCATTAGTACACAGGAGGAGGAGATCACCATAGACTCTCCTTTTGATGAGTAAGAGGATAAGCTACAAGCTTTTTCTTTAACTTCTGATGAGGAGGAGATCATATGTAATTTTTTCTTCACTCTGCAAGAGGATGTGGAGGAACATGGACACTCCCTCGACCAAGTCATTGAGATAGGAGGTGTTGAGCTAGTTTTAGATGAAGAAGAAAGCCCTGAGATTCAAATGAGCATGCAGAAGAGATGCCAGCCTTTTAATTCATCATTTCAAGAGGATGAAGTCATCAAAGAGCATGATGATGAAATAAAGCTGGAATATGAAGAAGATATGCCAAAAGATAATGGATATCAAAAGGCACAGCATGAAGAACCAATAACCCATGATTTCTTGATGACACCCGACAACATGAAAAATAGTATTCAATGGGCATTCAAGGACAAGAAGAGTTCATAGGTGTCGAATACACATTGTGCTCAGACTCATTCGAGTGCAGGTAGACCTGCGTGGTTAGTGCAGAGAACATTCCATCAATGACATATCCGTTGCAATCACTGGTATGGTAACACAAGTTAGTTTGTCATAAAGAGGATGTGGGAAAGTTTGTTTTTGATCTCAAAGGAAATTAAGGATTTTAAATCAATGTAGTTAGGTACTTTCCATTCTCGCATTGCTTTGTTTTGTTTTTGCTTTCCCACTTTTCCTTTAAAATAAGCATTTTAAACGCAGAGTCAGTGTCTTAGAAATTCTTTAATTATTTATTTTTTTCCACAATAAATGCTTCCCCAAATCTTTCAAAATCTCTAAGGTACCTTGCGTTGCATAATGTGTCTGCCTCACTGTTTCCCAAAGATTGGGTAGGATTTGCTAATAGTCACCTTAATTTAATGCTATTTGGGACTTGATAGGCTCATAAAAATCCCTTATCAAATTTTAAAGTTTACAAACTCTCAAGCATTCCTGGGAAAATATCTTGCTCATTGTGATTATGGCACCTAGTGAAATTTGTTACAACAAGCATGTTTTTATCTTACAAAACATTCATACCAAGTTATTATACAAGAGATTTATAGATGGAAAGAACATCAGAAACACCTAAGAAGAGAGGAAGGGTGCAGTCCCAATTGGACCTAGAAGAGGAAGGATAACCTCCATAGTGCCCAATGCAGAGCACTGCAACTTCTCCTTAGGTAGGAATTACTCACCCTCCTCCCTCTCAATCCATGCCTCAAGCCTTAACACTACCCTATTTCTCCCCCTCTGTTCCTAGAAAAATGCCCCTTCAACTCACCCCCAGCCAGCCAATGGTTCTCCAATATGACCTGCTGCAAGGATTTCCCTTCGCAGGGGGATATATTGCATCCCCTTTTAGTTTTTAGATGCACACTGATGCCACAACGAAGGCAAGAGAAGCCTAATTAGAGAATAACAGAAGTAAAGTGAATAAAGCACTGGTAGTGCCACATTTGAGGCCACAATTTGACCCCATTCAATAGCACCTGATGGTGACCCATTTGTCACCCAATGTTGCCAAGCCGAGCGAACAAATGTGTCTGAAAGAATACAACATGAATGCAGTGGCCATCAACATGTCCCTATTCAAGCCTCACGATAGAGTCAAGCTCATGACTAAATCCACTTCTGTGGTCACAAAAGATTATTTGAGGATATCAAGGAGACTATAGAAGATGGAGGCTGACCTAGCCACAAAAAGGTAAACTGCAATAGTTTGGCTGAACAAATAAACTAGAAGGATAATGAGATAGCTAGTCTATAGAAATAGTTTCAAGATACTATTTCCCTCCAAACTCAATAGGCAATTTAGGCCTAAAATGATTCTCTAAAAGTAGAGCTTGAACTTGCCAAGGGTGCAGCAATAGCTCTAAGACAGGAAAACACAATATTGTAGGGAAGAATCGAAGGACTCCAACTGCAGGTTACCCAATCATAGTAAGGGTTGCTGGAAGAATAGAACAAGGGTGTGGCTTTTCAAGCCCAGCTCTAGGCAGAGTAGTAGCAGACCATGCAACTAGAAATTGAGCTAGCCAATAGGCTAAGAGGTATCAAAATGGTGTAGCTGGTGAAGGAACTCTACAAGTCAGCATGGGAGAGAACCTCTTTAGAGATTCTCTAGCTTAGGCCACTTTTCACCTTCCTATGCCACACACAACAGCTATGTGAGATGGTCGAGAATCTGGTACAGAGCGCTTTGGCCATGATCTCCCTAAGAGTTGCAAACTCTCATTCTTCACTGGAGAAGCTCTACAGCTCAAGGGATGCAACATTGGTAGCCACAAGGATTCTCGATAGAATGGCCACCATAAAATGGGTCAATGAGGAGCTCAGTAGTAATGCCGCAACCAATAACCATAGAAGCTATCTCAATGTCATTGAAGAAGGCATTGATGAAATGAGGCAACACATTGAAGATCTGGTGTAACTGGGCCTTCCTTCCCCATTTTTAGATGCAAGGACAGTGTTGTTTGTGGATCAAATCCAACCATTCATGCTGGCCAAGCAAAGGGATCAAATAGTTTTTCAGAGCTTGTAGGATGATTCTCCAACCTCTGAGGTCGAAAAGGTTATAATCCCTATTTTTAGCTAGAATCCAAGCTAAAAGCCACTGCACAGATCCTACAAACCTTTTCGCACAAGGATCTCATTATCTTGGATTTGGCTTTTGATGAGTTACAGAGAAAGGAAGGATTATCTGACCATGAGTGGTCTATCTTCTAGATAGCTCTTTTGAAGCTATAAATTTTGAAATTTTGATCGAACGGAAGTCAGGTTCTTTTTGAGCAGGATCAAAAGCCTTGATGGTCACCAATAACTGTAGAGTAATTTCCTACTCTACGTTGTATTTAATTATTTTTTTATTTGAGCACTGCAATTTTGGTTCTTCGAGTGAAGCAGCAAAATTTTGAGGCAGAGGGCCGGTTTATTTTTCCCAAGTGTTGAGATGTAGTGGAAGCTGCCAAGTGTCACCCTCCGAGCAGGTCTTTTTTCCCTTCTTGTTTCCTTCGTCTCATTTTTGCCTGAGTATTAGTTCAAGTGGATGTTGTCAAGCATCACTTTTTGGGAGACAAAGCTGACAGTTGGCATCCCCTGAGTCACCTTTTTGTAACCTTTGAGAACCATGGATCATGCCACATACCCTGTAGCAGTTAAGTAGAATGCACCACATGTCAGTATCTGTGTCTCATATTGGTGTCCGCACTTCATTCAGAGACTTTCACCATAAGGTAGAAGAGAAGATGAAAAGCACCAAGTGGCAGTTGTGGAGGCCCTAAAATACCTTTTTGGAGAAAAATTGCATGCCACCACATGTCAGCATTCGGGAAGCCATGAGTCCAATGCTTTCCATTCAACGCACAAAAGCATCATTTTATTTTGCTCAAGTGCCACAAAGCAGTGGATGTTACCAAGTGTCATTCTCCAAGTCCCCCTCTACTCCATCCATAAAAGAAGCAAAAGATGCCACTTATCTTCCTTGAAGCCATGGAAGTCTCCACATGTCAACACCTGAGAGAATCATTGCCAAGCTCTATTAACAAATATGAAATGGTGGTGGGTCCTGGGTGTTACTTCAAAATTCTATGAAAGTTTCCAAATGTTGCCATCTATAGGAGTCTGATATATGCCCCTAATGATGCCATGGCACAGTGAAAGGGGAGTGGAAAGAGCCATGTGTCTTTGATGAATTAGGCGAAAGGTCCCAAGTGTCATTTTTGGGTGTATTTTAGGTGATCAAGGGGATTTTTAGAAAATTTACTACGTGTCCTCTCCTATTTCAAACATAGCAGAGTGTTCTGTGTATCGGTTGCCAAAAGTGAAATGGAGGGAAAATTGGCTAGAGTTAATTCGAGTAGATGAAACAGTTCATCGGGTACATTTTTGGAGCCACCCATAGCATTAAAGGCACTGTCTTTTTGTCCCCTATGAGTGAAGGATGGAGAAGATTGCGTGGGAAAGAAAGTATAGGGAGACATTCAGGGATATAAAAGAAGAAGAATTGTAAAATCTAAAAGGAAGGAGGGGGGAATTCTCATAGTTTTAGACTTTCAAAGTTTTTGACCAATAATATCATTTACTTTTGTTACATTTTCCTGAGTTGAAAGGTTTATATGACTGTGTGTGTTTTTGCATCTTTTGTATGACTAGAAGATCCAATAAGAAAATTGAACACTATGCCCTTGTTGATGTCATCTGTGTCATTTGTAAAGTAGTCTATGCTTTAGATTTTCTAGTGTTGTGATTGGAAATGTTATTTGCTTCTATCCCATTTTCTAGAGTTTGAAGTTCTACATAACTGTGCATGACTTCCACGCCTCTAATGTGATTGGAAGATTCTATTAAGAAGATTGAACACTATGCCTTTGTTGAAAATTCCTGTATCTCAGTAAAAGACTCCCCTGTTGTGAGCCTCTGTTTTTATTATTCAAATCTTTTACATTGATCATGCACTTGTCTACTCTTAAATGTAATAGAATCACATAATAGTTTCACTGTGCTCAGGTTAGGATTAGGATTACTCTCAAGTGCATCACCATAGTTAGGTTTCATTTCTTACATTTTGCATTTTTTTTTAGTCTCCTATCCCTTTTCCCCAACACCCAATACAAAAGAAGAGACCAACTTCTTTAAAATTTGGAGGTTGTTTTCAAGCCGCATTGTCCCACAGGTTGAAACTTACCATTATTGTTGATTAAGATCTAGCACCATTTTAAGACATCAACAGATATATGACATCATAATTAGTGGTGTTGATGATGAGTTCTCAACACCAAATGAGATATCTACTCACCCAACACAACTTTAGATGAGATTTCTATGGAACCAAAACAATCTCTAATTGAAAAGGGCACTAGAAAAACTATGTATAAGAAGAAAAATACATGGACAATTGGAAGGTCATTTCGGTATGATTGGGCATCTAAATACCCATTTATTGAACCCATAGGGCCAAAAAGTAGTAGTAACACACAAACATAATGGCAATACACAATATGTAGTTGTAAACTTGGAAAGGACCATAAAAAATAACTTAAGTTGGATACAATTGAGAAACATTGTAGCAAAATATATGAGTCGATAAAGGACAAAGATGGAAATATCAAAAAAATAGTGAGATGGAAAAATGAAAAAGAGTGCATGCATCAATGTTATGCAACAAAATATCATAATCATCAGAAACATTAATGGTACCTTATTTAGAAAGGAGGAACAATTAAAGGTCAACCCAAAAAGGTTGTTCAGTCTTATTTTATTTCAAAAAATATACAAGTTTTAACATTATATCACATTCTAAAAAGAAGAATACCAATCTCTAAATTTTTAAATTATAGTATTTTATTTTAGCATATTGGATTGCATAACATTCCACATTCACATTGGTCAAACACTAGTGCTTGGGAGATGGAAAAATACCTCATAATGATTGACAAGGAGGATTTGAAAGAAAAAGTAAAATTAGTAAGGTTTATATCACTATCTGTTGATGGCATAATAGAGGTTGAAAACACACCATGGGTATGCATGTATGTATATACATTTTAGAATCATTCAAGGCAACCTCACCTTTTATCTATACATAAAATGATTAAAAATTATAATGCTAAAAGCCTTTGAAAAATGATTATTTCTAATTTTATGGATATTACTGGGATAAGTTACCATGATAAACGTATTTTGAATGTTTGTGTTCATGTAGATAGTGCATCAATAATGTAGTGGAATAAAATAAGTTTGTGTGTTTGTCTTCAAACATTAGTTTCCCCATATATGTCTCCAATCCATTTCATGACACATAGAAATAATCTTGCATACAAATTTATAAACACATTAAAAAATGTCATAAAATTGGAGCTTATCTGTGATTTACATGCATGCATGTCATGTAGTCCAAAAAGGGTTTTAAATTTACAATTAGAGTGACTAATGGAAAAACTATTAAAAGATGTAGATACTAGAGGATTTCATTATATGAGCATGCATGAAAAATATTTGAACAATATCAATCATTGGCTAGTTTTATGTTTAAGTATAGGATGAAGGTTGATATGTTAGAAGATTTATTAAATGGCTTGATAGATTTTGAAACTTTTCAAATGCTTTGTGGTATTCTGCCCATGTTGAAATAAATGCATTGTTTGATGAAACATGCACAAGAGAGATCAATATATATTGTTGACTTCATACAGATAATGAAACATGTTTGTCTATCACTTTATATATTATACTAATTGAATGAAAGTTTAAAGGGACCAAATTTGAGAGTTTGAAAAATTTAATAAATACAAATGACCCTCAAAACTTTTTGAAATTCAATATTCATGATCATCATTGTGTTTTTGTTAATGGAAAGGAGATACCATTACACACTCTCCAAAAATGAACTAATGTAGTTGGAGAAGAATTTGAAGAGGTACTTGTAGTAAGGGTTATATATGATAATGTCATATGTGACACACAAATGAAATTGAGAGACATTTAAAAAACCTTATCTACTAAAATTCAAGATCATTCTTAAAGGGATGAGTTGACTGAAGCCATAAGGGTGGTGAATCCTACATTTTGGAAGAGTGCAGATGGTGAATCCTACATTTTTGAAGAGTGCATGTGGTGAATGCCATAGTTTTTAAAAGGAAACTTTGACTAAGGATCCACTACAATATTTTATAACACACCCTATACCAAAATCCTAGTGATTACCTCTAAACGCTCTGTGAAAATTGAGTATAAACAATCTTAGAGGTGGAGGATCCCAAATAGCTTCGCACATTGCCTTTCTACTTTCAAACTCATTTACTATTAACCTATTAATTATAATTAAAAATATATATCTTATTAATAATATTTTAATGAGGAAGGGCATATATATATGTGTCTGTGAGTGTGTGTATATAGATGCATACATAGATATATAGATATATACATATAATGAAATATATGTGTGTATATGTTAAATGGCATAAATAGTTTAAAGAAGTAATCATATTTCTTTTATTGTTTTTATAATATTATGAGTTACATATTTTAACAAATGGATAAGTTTTTTTTTTTATGGTCATGTTATAAGGATTAATTATAAACACATATATGCATATGTGTGTTACAAAACTAGCAACAAAAGTTATATTTCTGTATATAATTAGTATAGTTTCATGTGCTTAAACATGTATATATTTTAATATATGTTTATATAAACCTTTATAAAATTTAAGGAAATGCAAATAAAAAATGCATCAAATGAAATCCAAAATGTTTATATGTTACAATATAAAATGTAAATCAAAAGTGCATCAATGATCAATCTAACAGGTAAAACATTTTCTTATAAAATTTACATGTTATATTTATTATAATATATTATTTTTAATAAATTATTTCATTATTTTTTAACAAATTGTAAACATTTGAAACAAGCTAAAATTGACTTCTAAAAAACTATTGATTTTGGGGTTAGATGACATATTATGTTTTGTGCACAAAATAAAATGTATGCAAATGAATGTTATGAGAAGAAAATAAGATTATATAGTATAAAATATGTCATACTACATTAAATATCATTATAAATAAATTTTGAAGGTGGTAATGTGGTATTTTTCTTGTGTTGATATTTGATCAATGATAGAGTGTAATTAATTCAAGATGCTCCTTCAATCCATGAATTACACAAGTTCAAATTTCATATTTCTTAAGGGGAAAAAATAATATAAGCCCTTAAATATAAATATAAATAAATTAGATGAAGTTATTTTTGAAGGGGCCTTTGGAGATTATTTTTCAATTTCCAACTCAATGGTCACTGATTATAATTCTTGAAATTGTGTTACAAAATAAAAGTTGTAAATGAGGTATGTTACAGATAGTAGATATAGTGGAAATATAAGTCATAAATATGAAAATGATTGAAAATTTAAATGATGTCTATCATCACATTCTTAGGAGAAACCAAAAAATCTATGCCAATAATTATGAAACATGGTTTAGAAGGATGTAACTTCATTATATAATTATTTCAAGTGTATTTGTTGATTTTAAACTATAATTTTAGTAACATTATCATAAATTTCATATAAATAAATTATAGATTATTTAAAATGTATTCCAATTTTGTTTGAATTTAGTGATTTTAATTTAATAATAATTTCTTCTTGTTTCATGTAATTTTTTTTTACAGTTGGAGATACCTTGAAATTATTAAATCGGGTCTACATTTTAAATCCCATCCCCTTATAAGTGGATACTCCATTATTTTAATTTGAAATTACACAACTTGATCCATTATTATATTGAGACCTCCACATGAAGATCTTCCCAATGAACAACAAATAATTCTCAAGTCTCTCTCTCATTAAAATTATTTATTGAGGTCTTGTTAATGGGTTAAAGGCATATAGTGGTTTATCTCATCCATGTTATAGGTCTCGCTGGAGTCCCCAAAATGGATTATTTAAATAATTTTTTTATGGAGTAACATGGAGAAATAAAGGATCCTTAGGAGTGGGATGTAGTACTCAAGGTTGATCTTGTTCTCTCATTAGTGCTACCTAGTTGAACCACCTAGATATAATCAATAATGGATATGAAGTTTAGGTAGTTATCTTATGCATAAAAATTCAAATAAATGCATAATCAAATTCTTGATAATTAAAGGAGATTCCAATCTCATAGTGGAGGCAATTCATAATCGACATGCTAAGGCTTGGTGACTCAATAGAATCCTCCACCTAATTTGGCCTCTCTTGGATCAAATGGAATATTGTTTAGCATCACATGACTTGAACGAATCTAATAAAAAATCAAATTTATTTTCAAAATAGGGGTGGAGCAAGTGACCAATCTAGTAATGGATAATGTGTATGATTGGTGGTTTGAACTTGATTTAGTGGACCTATGATATCACTTATGATTAATAGGACTTTATAAAATTCTATTAGACTTGTTGTATTCAATTTTAGACATACTAGGGTTATGACATGTGTAAATGGATTATCACTTCATGGTTGTACATTAATACCTCAAGTGTGAAGTGATTTGTCATGATGGGTGAAAACTCACTCAAAGTGATTAATTACTAGCTTTTTTCTCTCCTTATCGCATTCATTTTTTATTTTATCCCCTATTTATATTTCCTTTACTATGAATATGTATTCTATTATTTCAAATTTGGTCATTACCACCCCTATTTTATCATTCTATGCATAGTGTCATGAAATGGATTTCTGAGATATTATATCTGATTCTTTTTACTTCCAAATATGAAGGTTTTGAAGTTAATTTAGACTATTATTGGAAAGGATTAACTTCAAGTTGTATGGCATAAGAAAACTAATGCAAATATTGCATTGTTATTTTATAGTAACCTACTTTGGATAGTCCAAAGTATAGAGGAATATCATCGAGTGGTAGAGGCCTTTTTATGGAAGGAAATTTAGGGTGGCCTAATTGCTTGGCTGACTACATTTGAGGTGGTAATTGGGCCTACTCTACCTCTCAATTCACATTGTCTTGGTTCAATTTCTCTAATTGTCTTTTAGGATATGGAAACTTGTTATGTTCAGATGCATGATCATTATATGGATATCGTGGAGGGCACATAAGATGCTACCCCTTCCATGCATTCTTAACTAGAACCCTTACTATATCTAGTTCCCTTAATAAAATTTTTTGATTTGCATGCCCTTGTATCAGAATCCATTCATTTTATCAATTTTTTTTCAAGTTGGGGTCTGGTAGATACTTTGGATGCAAAAAATGCTAAAGCACAAGGTGGTTGTCATAATAGGTCTTCTCGACTGATTTTGAATCATCTTCAATCTATGGTGGATTCTATTGAGTTGGGTGGTGTATATGGTGCCAATAAACACAATGGCTTAGTGACTATAAGTCCTAGACCTACATACAAATTAATACTACCTAGATGCATTTTTTATATGTAATGTTTTGATAGATTTCTCTTTTTGATGTCTTCTTCTTGTTTCTCTTTTGTCTATAAGATTATTCCTCAATTTTTTTTACTCTCCCTTTCAGAATTTGAATTTTAGATGTCAATGTCATAATGATAAAAATTAGCATCATATCATATAATTATAGTCCAATTTTTAAAAATGAAATGTTCCCAAATGGTTTGGAATAATCCAATTTTAATTGGAATATAGAAAAAAAAAATTGAAGAAAATTTTCTCCACTTAAATTTAGTGGATATAAGTCCAAATTATTTGAAATGATCTCTATCCAAATGATTTTTAATAGTCTAATTTATTTATAATATAAAAATAATATTTTTTTTAAAAAAAATTCCACACCACTTTAGTGGTTATAAGTCCAAATTATTTGAAATGATCTATGCCCAAGCAGTTTGAAATAGTCCAATTTATTTGGAATACAAAAAAAAGTTCTTGCAAAAAAAATTTAGTGTCCACTTAAGTATGTATAAGTTTAAATTATTTAAAATAATTATATTCATTCAAAATGATCCATGCGCAAATGTTTCTAAATAGTCCAATTTATTTGGAATATAAAAAACTTATTTTTGGAGAAATTTTTCTCTGCTCCACTTTCATGGGTATAAATGAAAATTATTTGAAATAGTGAAATTTATTTGAAATGATTTATGCCCAAATGGGTTGAAATAATCCAGTTTATTTAGAATATATAGAACAATTATATTTGGAGAAAATTTTCTCTACTCCACTTTAGTGGATATAAGTCCAAATTATTCAAAATAGTCTAATTTATTTGGAATGTAGGAAAATTATTTTTTACGAAATTTTTCCACTCCACTTTAGTGAGTGTAAGTCCAAATTATTCAAAATATTCCTTTTCATAGATTTTTTGGGTGCTTCTTGTCTTTCTTATGTTTTCATTGTCACTTTGACTTGATGCCTCAATTTGAATCCATGTTTCTTGTATTTAAGATGTTACACATTCATTTGAATAATAAAGATTAGTAATCTTATCATTTTCAATAAATATTTGAAGATAATATGGTGTATTAGAATCATTGCTATTAATAATTTCTTCATCAAACCATACATTAATTTTAATATGAATTTCTTTAGTTCTAGGATTATGTAGCCTGTATACTTTTGAATCCTCACTATACCCAATAATTATGTACCTCTCACTTTTTTTATCCACATTTTTCCTTTTTTTATTAGGAATGTAAGCATATACATTGAAATTAAATACTCACAATTGAGAGACTATGGGATTTCTATCACTCCATGCCTCTTCTAGAGTTATATTCATGACTACCTTAGTACGGATCCTGTTTAGAATATATGCAGTTGTATGAATTAGTTTAGCCCAAAATTTAGCTTCTATATATCTTGAGTATAAAATACATATATCCATTTCCATCAAAATCATATTATTACTTTTTGTGACCCCATTTTATTGAGATGCATAAGAAACACTGGATTCTTTCTTTATACCATGATGCTTGCAAAAATTTAGGAAATATTTATTTATATATTAATTCTCCTATTTATATTTATTATCCTTAGATAAATTTCATTTTTTTCTTATAAAAATTTAAATTCTTTGAATTTATCAAACACTAAAATCTTATTTTGGAGAAAATATACTCAAATTCGTCTATTGTAGTCATCTATGAAGGTTAGTATATATCTTGGTCCTGCTAGTGAAAGTGTTCTAAGCTCGATTATATCACTATGAACCAAATGCAAAGTAACCTTTGCTCTCCATGACATTCCTTGAGGGATGTTTTTTACATGTTATTTTTGTATAACATAACCTTCACACACAATTCGTCATTGACATATTTTGGGAAGCCAATAAACCATGTTATTTTTCTCCACAAGTCCAAGACAATGATAATTAAAATGTCTCATGCACACATGCCATAGCCTACTCATATCATTACACTTTGTAATATCACACATATGCCTATCAGCAAACTTAAAGGTAAATTCAAAAAATGTGTACAATCCATATTCATCTTTGCCTATGGAAGTGACTTTATGTTTATCATTCAAATCTTTGATTAGGAATTTGCCATTATAGAACTCTATCTTCTATCCTTGATTTATAATTTGAAATATCAAAAGAACATTTTTTAAAGTCTGGAACTAACTTCACATTCTTGAAAACACCAAAATGAACTTTAAAATTGATAGTCCCTTTGACTTCTAAAACATTGTTATTCACCAAGAAGAATTTTTTAATGTGATAACTAATTAATGGTTCATTTTTTCTTCATTATGAGACATGTGTTGTCTAACCCCTGAACCAACGACCCAATCAACCTTATAATAACTATTTACATTAAAAAACATATAGAGAGAAATGATTTTAGAATCATTATTTTTAGAAAACATGTTTACTTTCCATTATGTATAATTGATCGTCTTGTAACATTCATTAGCTTTGTGACCTAGCTTACCACAATAATTGTATTTCTATTTGGGCATATCTCTACGATCATCATGATTTTTAAATGAATTGTACTAGTTGTCATGCTTCCATTTCCTCTCTCTCCATATATGCTAATTGTCTTAAAACTTCTTGTAGTTCTTTTTTCCCTTTTTCATGAAGCCCCAAAAATCATCATTGAAAATTTCATTTTCCTTGAATAGACACTTATCTTCATATGCTAACTTGGAAAATAGATCTTCATACTTGATAACTTTTAATTTGTCAATAGTATTTATACCTCTTATAAATGGTTGGTAGGACCCTGGTAGTATTTTTAGTATTAATTTAAAGTAAATCCTTATCACTTTAATCTTTCCAAGACAAGCAAGTTCATTCTTCTTTTCCTTTATCTTTATTAAATGAGTAACTAGTTCTTGTGTATCTAAAAATCTGGTACTATACAATTCCTTGGTGATAGTTAGCATACATACATCACCTCATTTCTCATGTGTGCTTTATAGGATGGCCTATATCTTTATTTTGCTTCTCTCATTGTGAACTTTTGAAAATATCATATTCGAGAGTGTGAGCTTTATCTACATCGTTATTATTTTGTCTCTTTATTCCAATTATATTGATCATTGTTAAAGTTTAAGGGCATTTTTTCTACATCAATAATAAGCTCATAACAATTCTTAAGAGTTACAAACATCTCCAAACAAAATACTCAATCCTAATAAGTTTTTACATTTAAATTAATTTCTAACTAAAAAATATTTCAAAATTCCACTATGAATCATTCTTTTATTTAAAATATAATTATTTTCTAAAGACAAAAAGGTCTTTTCACAAATCTATGACCCACCTTTTAAAACATATGAAAAAAAATAGTTATCTTAACCTACTTTTAAAAAAAATATCTTACATGAAATATTTGACAAAAAAGAAACTTCCTACTGCAACAATTTGATAAACTAAGCCACTAATCAGGGTGCAGTAGTAGGGCTGGGGACCTACCACCCAAAGGTCCTGGGTTACCACCTCCCAAATTTAAAAAATCGCATAATACTTATAAATAAATTTTAAAAAAAAAAAAAACATAAACATATGAAGCAATTTGATAAACTTCAAAACCAACCGAGACTATTCGCTCCCTTCCACTAAAATATTGAATTATTTAACTTAAAAGACATCCCTTTTTCAATAAATATTTCCTACCAGACCCATGCCAAACTCCATGCACTACCAAAGCTTAATTAATACGAAGCCACAAAGCATAAAAGAATGCACCTGAAGTTGGGTAGCTGGTTGTGAGCACTCCAAATGTAAATTATTCGAACAAAATTGATCTTACAAGTTTGCAACTCCACGAGTTAGAGGAGTTTAAACTTCTGATGCAGTAGATTTAACAGCAAACCGGCTCATGTTTTTTTGGAATAGTAAAACAGGCTCACGCTTAAAAAAGCTGTCTCGGGCAAAATCCTTTTACCGGTGGCGCACTCCAACCTTCGTCTCAATGGCCTGCTATCTCTGCCCTGTCTGCATCTTTGCCTTACTCTGCACAGTCAAACGCTAAGACAAAGCTATCACTTACCAAACAGAGTGATTGTGAACGTCATTCGCAGTTTGGAGGCGAGGATATCAAGCAGCGACGACGGAGGTTATAACAGAGCAAAAATGTAACCTCGCTCTGATGCCTTGACAGGAGAAACAGGAAATGTATAAATTATTTATTACTAATACAACAAAATTTACAATAAAAAATGAGTGGGTTGAGTACAGTTGAGAGAGGTGGGTTGCATGATATATAGAAGGTTTACAGACCCTTGGAAAATACTCTGAAGCTTGTAGACGGGAGTGATCTAGAAGGGGAAATATATTAGAGGATGCAAGAATGTACAGAGGATGGTTTTAGAAGAGAAAATTAATTTAAATGGAATATAATAAATATTATTATAAATTTTGGTTAAACATGGTCTTGTAGTATCTATTCTTTATTTTTATATTTAAAATTGTTTATGATTAAATTTGTATAAAAATTTGTAATGTAAGTTTTGTACAATTATAAATGATATTTAGAGATTAAATATAATTAATTATAGTGAAAATATTATTAAATGGGATGAAATTTATATTATTCTTATTTTGACATTGATTAATAAGATGTTATTACATGTTTGTAATTTATCAATTTATTCAAAATTAAATTTAAATGTACTATGCATCTAGTTTAAAATTAAAAAATTAGGACAACATTAACTTGAAATAAAGTAGATAAAATTATACATATATTAGACTAAACGTGTCAATAATAACTACATTTCAAAATGGTTGCGACAATCATTAGAATATATAAAAATTACACTAAAATATATTGGATACTCATTAGTTAATGGATATATGAAACTTCACATATAATTATTCTTGAATAACTTTACATTAATTATATATAAATTTTATAAATATTTAATAATAAAAAATTATATAAAAGTATATGATAGCTGATCATGAATTTATATGATGATTAAAATATAATTATCAAAATAAATAGTTGTATAGTAAATATCATTTTTTATATAGAACATGTCATATATAAATGATTTTGAGTATTTAAAAGGGAAAAAAAAAAAAAAAAAAACTATTAAAATTATATATGTTAGATATTGTTTCTCATATATATATATATATATATATATATATATATATATTTTGAGTTATACAAATATTTACTTTAAAAAATAAAATAATAATTATAATTGTATATATCAAATTAATGTGTTTTTCATTAATAAACATTTAATAATATTTTTTATTTAAATAAATTAAGATAATAATAATATATATCAAAATAATTATTAGTATTTTAATGAAAAAATATATATTAACATAATTTTCATTTTTTTAAAAACAAATATTACATTAATACAAATAAAATATTTGATGCAAATATTACATTAAGAAATTCTATTCTTTTGAATGATTCTTATAATAAAGTAGGGAAGATCCCTGCTCCCGATGGTCGTTCGTCCGCTCCTGCCCAACGCATTTTCAGATTGTGCAAGCCTTGTTAGCTCCCCTGGATGAAACGACACCTTGTTGTGCTCGCAGGTGCCTGCAACTCAACCTATCGTCGCTTCCCCCAATCCTCCCATCTTCCGTTCCTTAACTGATCTGAGTGATGAGTAGGTGGATGGACGGCGACAGCTTTCTGGTAGAGACCGGCCATAATGCTTCGTCCACGCAGAAGGTTGGAGCTACAGAGTAGTCCTGCCCAACAACCAATCAGCTAGCACCCTCTAGCCTGAGGAAGGACGGGCATTTCAAAACCTCCTCTTCCATTATCTACCGAGACTCCTAGATCTATGGGTCAACTCAGGAAGAATGAGCACAGATCTTTTGGGGAAGCACAGCAAGCTCATCCTTCTCGGCAGTTAAAGGAAAAATTGAAATCTTTCAAGCTAGCTCATTCCAACCCCTCCATATACCTGGAGAAGGAATCTTTACATTCAGTCCTGATCAATAGAAGATATTACTTGGCAGAGGAGTTATTTGTCAGTTTGCAAACCTGTGGCCAAACCTTCCAGATCTAAATGCATGGCTCTTAAAGAAATGGAAACCTAGGTTCTTAAAGCTTGAACTGTATCCCTATGCAAAAGGTTTTTTTATAGTTGTTTTCCATCTTGTTTCAGACAAAGACTTCATTCTTGACAAACAGTTGAACTGTGCTAGGCGTCAGCTACTTATCAAATCCTGTTTTCCAACCTTTATCCCCGTCACTGAATCTTCTTCAACTAGTGCGATTTGGGTATGCATTAGCCATCTCCCACTTCATGTTTAGTATGGATCTTGTTTTAAATAATAGTCAACTCTTTGGGTAAATTCCATCAAATTGACACCGCTTCTTTTTTGTTCTCCCACACTACCTTTGCAAGAATCCTGATAACTCTTGATACTTTTGTTCATCTTTAAGCCTCTATTGACCTAATTGTAGAAGATATTGTATGGATTCAGCGCTTGGACTATGAAGGCCTGCCCTTCAGGTGCAGAAGGTGTTTCAACATTGGGCACATGACTTCAAAGTGTAATAAATTCTTTAAGAAAAAGGTTGTACCAACTTGGTCGAATAATTCCTTCTGTGATCTTCTGACAGTCTTTGGGCCTGGTTATAATGACTCCTTAGATTTAGAAGAAGTATCTATGGAAGCAGAGGAATTCCATAAAACTGAACCCTTAGCTTCCGAAGACAGAAGTAGTGCAGAAGCAAAAGCATTGGAAGAAGCTAGGGTCTCAACCCCAAATGTTATTTTGAACAACTCAAATTATGAACAACCTACCTTTAGTAGGTGGTACTAGAAATAGAGATACTCGACTCAAGGGCAGAATCTTTGGAACACTCAAAAGACAAATCTAAACCCCTTAATACTATTGAAATCTCTTTACCCTTCTTGCTAGAACGTGCAGAAGACAATCGGGAGTGAACTGAAGTACCAAAAATAAAAAATGTAAGAACAAAAAAGGAAAAAAAGGAAGAAACGGCTGAGAAATCAATGATCCTTTGCTCGGGTGGAGGTTTTGCCAAAGATGAACAAAAGTTTTGCAGAAGCTTACAGTGAGACATGATAGTTTGCTGATTCTTGGTGAATGAATTTGGTATACTGTTCGTTATCGCCTTCTTAATTACTGTTGGTAGAGGTGTCCTAATTAAACTTCATTATTTTATCTCTCTCCGTTATACAAAAGCATAAATAATAATAAAATAGGGACTAATAAAACAATAAAACCTCTCAACTTGCGAAGATAAAAGACTTTAAATTAGTATTCTATGTTTCAAATCTCCACAATTAACTTAAAGTGATAAACATTTAACGAGAAGATTCCTCGTTGTATTGTACTTCTGCAGTTGCACTCAAATAGCATCCCGAGAAATTATCAAATTGCAATTTAATAATTATCAATCAGCGTACAAAGATATTAAGTCAATGAAATGATAACCCAGTGAAACAAAGGAACAAAAAATTTAATACAGTTTTGCAACAATTGAGAACTGAAACTTCCACCGTTACCGTAATTCATCTCTCCAATCACCGTGATTCCCTCTATTCCTTGATCAACAGCAACTGTAAAACTCTCAGATTGTTCCATATTATTATGGAGACGACATTTGCTCGAAGAAATTTATAGGGCTTGTCTCTAAGTATTCAGATCTGAAATCCTCGGGAAAATCGCATGTACCGGAGAACAGATCAGAGTGTGGATACGGCAGGCGATTCAAATAAAATAAACTCTCCCAGCCATTCAATTCATCTTGTGTGCAACGGTGAGAATGTGGGAATTGCGAGTCGACTAAATTGGGCATACAAAAGGGAGTGTTTCGACCGTTAACTTCAATAGACGGGGATCCCAATTCCACAATATTGTTCCATATTGTGAAGTCGGTTAGGTCAGAATCATCCACTTTCATCATCTCCTCTACTAATAACTCCGACCACGATTTGGAGGTCTTCACAGTTTGTTCAGCATCACTCGGTGTAAAGAGTTGATTTGAATTATCACTACCCAAATATTTGTTGCGATTCACTGCAATAGATCTGATCCCAAGATCACTTGGAGGAACGAGGGCTTCTGGAGGAGTTTCCTTCTCTGGCAGAGTCTTCTTTCTGAGATGAGAGTTCCAATAATTCTTGATTTCGTTATCTGTTCGACCTGGCAGTCGACCTGCGATCAGTGACCACCTGCATATATATAGCAGACCCACTTATATCTATTAACCTTTCCAATAATAGTATTAAATGTAAATATTGGCTAGTATATATAAAGTGGAAGCATTGAGGTGATACCTATTGCCAAGTAGCCCATGCAATCTTATAATGAGCTCCTCTTCATCGATTGAAATGTTTCCGCGTTTAATGCCAGGACGAAGATAGTTCACCCACCGTAACCTGCAACTCTTGCCACGCCTCTTCAGTCCTGAAAAACAAATTATTTTCATTGATAGAGATAGTGGAGTCGGAGTAGTATTGTAGTTTTTGAACGGTAAAAATGCATGCATTAAGTTACCCGCTTTCTTGGGGAGAGATCCCCATTCACCTTCGCCATGAATTGTGACGTATTCTCTCAGAATCATATCCTCCCCCGCAGTCCAGGCCCTGCGGTTGAGGGAAGAATCGTTAACGCAGCAAGGAGACCTACCCATTTTGATGTGATCACTGATGACTAGCAGCAAACTTCACTGCTTGTGTTGATCAGGATTGGATCCGGCTAATCTGTTTACATAGAAAAATCGACTGTGGGATAGTGACGACGACGTAATGAATTTATCTTATATAAAAGGGTTTCAGTTACATACGAAAGTTAGTCGAGATATTTGACAACATGGTTTTGGAGAGCACAACCGATAATGCTGAATACGCAGTTGGCAGCTTCGTATTTGTCAGCAATGATATGATACCTCCAAAGTCCTACTGCCGTTACTAAATAAAACTCCCAACAAATGATCGGCTCTCTTGAGGACGACACCAACTCTGACGTTTTCCCTCGAGAAAAACATGCACGACGACTAAATGACTTGAAAATCTTATTACTATCCACCAAATCTACTGATAGTCATAGTGATGACGTACCGTCTAATTACTATGCAGTTAAGTATCATAGCCAAATATTATGTTGTTTTGATAGGTTTATTTGTTGAGCGAACAAGGACAATCTATTGTATAGGAAAGTTTCAAAGTTCAAAGTTTATTTGTTGTTCCTCCAAGTGTAAATCGTTTCATGTTCTTATTTTAGTTTTGAATAGTTTTAATGATTTTGCACATTCTTTATAGATAATAAATTTAAGAATTTTTTAAATAGACAACGTGCATATATTATTTGATTTGTCTTTTTTAAATGGGTTTAGTAGTAATAATTTAAAACATTTCAAGATTTGAAGAAATATTTCAAGTGTTTACAAAAAGTTGTGCTAAAATAAAATTTTATAAAGATATTGAGAGAAACCAAGTTGTACATGTTAAGCATTCAAATGAAAACGAAAATCTATAATTAAACATTTTTAGTTGTAATTTCACAATTTCTTTTCCTATTAATTATTAAATATAAATTCACAAACATGATTTTTTTTCCCATTAATTATTATTAGATATAAATTCACAAGGATGAGTATAAATCATAACCTTTGATAATTATATGTTCTTTTGTAAATTTATTGAGAAGAATCCCTAAGTGCAACTTAAATTTCTTATATATTTCATAAGATTCACTTTTTACTTCTATATAAATTGAGGTTATTCATACTTATAAGAATATTTCACTTTTTTGTATTGACATCTTCATTAATATAGCATTTAAATCTATGGAGAATTATTTGGGAGAATTTCTAATTGTAGATTTTAATACTTGTAGAATATTCAATACCACATTTTCTAAGATTCTTGTAAACTTGGATATATTAGTAGATTTCCCTTAGTTTATTGAGTTTAAAATTAAGGACATAACTTTGAAGTAATCTCTCAATTACTAGGGTTTGTCCTTCTGTTATAGGAGATACTTTGCTATAGGTCATTTACCTTCTACTTGTAATTTTTATAAAAACAAGACGATGTCTTTTGGTGGAAGGGTACCCTTCCGAAAGCTCTTTTAGAACATGCTAATGTGGGTAGTGTGGCTAATGATATATTACTAGAAAAATTCCCAAGACTCCCAAACTCTATTTCAAAAAGGGGGAAGAGCCATGTAAGTAGAATATCTTTTTGGAGATAAAATATTTATGAAAAGATAAAGTTGAAATAATTTTGTCATAAAAAAATATAAATTATGAGCCTAATCTTGATCTTATGGCTAGCGTTTCATTGCATCATTCATTTAATTCATTTGATAAAACCATTACCACTTATCGTAATGAAGCAGATGGGGGAGATTGGATTGTGGTTGATAGAAAAATGAATGAAAAATGTAAGAATCATGAATTAAAACCTCTTAATATGACTCTTAGATCATGAAATTAAACTAATTTTGAAGGGTCTTAGTTATATCTTGGTTTAGTGTCATTTAGCAGCTATTGTTATTTTTATGTTGTTGTTGTTGTTGTTCTATATTAGGATATTTTTTTGATTTATTAACATGTTTTATTGAATTATTTGGTTATGATGACCTTGCTTATATGTCTAATATAAAATGTATGATCCCTCTTTAAAACTTATTTTTACCACTAATAAAAAATATAATATTCAAATTACTTTAAAATTTATAAATAATGGATTACAAGTAAGAAGGAAGTTTTGAAAATATTTATGGATATCAAGATACCAAACATGGGACTAATAGAAGCCCTGGTTTAAATAAAAATATATAATGCTAAAAAAAATTGAAGAAAGGCCTCAAATTTTTAACAACACCTAGGTACAAAATTTAAGGAAAATAAAAGTTAGATTTGGTGAGACAATTCAATGGAATACAATGACAAGACTAATATTTTTTTTTGTTAAGTTTATTATTAATAAATTAAATGAATGGTTTAATGTTTTCTATTTAGAAATAAAACTTTATAAAAATATATATTTTCTGGGGAGAAAAATACTTTGATGCCCACTATCTTAAATTGGGTATATTTGAATGATATAGTATAAAGAAGATATTATGCAAATCGTTTTCAAATTACTTATTAAATAATAAAGTATGTTTCATGTATTGATCATAAATGGTGGTGTTTTAACTATTTTTTTATAAAATATATATACATTATGCACAATATATTAAAATTATTCTACAACACTAATAAAGACATGTGTGTGTTTAGACTTAACCATCATCTTTCATTTTGTAACCAAGTCTATGTAAATATAATAAATATAGCTATGCATATAAATATGTAATATACTAAAATAAAAAAATAAATAGTTAAAACTTAACAAATAAGGTTGATAAAAAATTAACTAATATTTGAGTTATTAGTGTGCTTTCAAAAGAATTTATAGTTATAAAAATTTATTGAGAAAACAAGACAAATTATATATATATATATATATATATATATATATATATATATATATATATATATATATATATATATATATATATATATATATATATATATATATCACAAAAACAAAAATTTCATAAAAGCGTTAGAATCAACTATCCATCAATTATGTCCCTATTTTGGCCAATTCCATCCTTTTCATATTTTTAGGTCTATAACTATTTGATTAGGCATGTTCATGATGCTGATTAAGGTTTTCGTTGTGATTATGTTATTTCATTCATACAATATGGTGAGCTATTTTTTTTCCTTTAGATCTAGTTCACAATGATGTCATAACAATAAAGTGTGTTTAGTTACTTGGCCATTAAATATATTGAGTAATTATACATACATATCTTGTATGCTTTGAATCAAAGCTTACAATGATTCACCCAAAACACACAAAAAAAAATATCACAATACAAAATGTAGTGGAATGTCCCAAAAACAACACAAGGGATTGAACCCTAGTGACTCACACCCACTAAGTCAAAGAAAGGGTCTTGATACCACTCCAAAAAGTTGTACACACTTGATTTAAATTATAAAAATAGACTCAAGCCTAGATTCATTGTTTAAATAATTAAAATGGTCTTTGATGTTCCGTAAAAAGGGAGTTCATTAAATTTAATTAGAGTACTCATAAACTTATTTTTCATTAATAATGTTAGATAAGTAGTCACTTTAAATTATTAAATTTTTTATGATTAAAATAATTAAATAAAACTTCGTTCAATTTAATTCTATTACATTAGGAATAAATAGAAATCCTCTCCGTAAACTAATTAATAAATAAGCCATTTTAATATTTTCATCATGAAGTTAAAAATATAAATATTTACTTCATCTAGAGTTAAGGTTAAAATAAAAGGAAGTGGTGGGACTTAATAATAATTTAATGTTTACCACTTTTATTTCCACCCTTAGATTAAAATAATCAAGGTTGTTGATCAATTAAGCTTTAAAAACCCTAATTTAATTTTATTAATGGAATGGTTTTCTACAACATTCATCACAAATATACTTCTAGTTCCATGGTGTGTCTCATTTTTTCCCTTTGATGTTATCAAGTCAAGTGTTGAAGAGATTGCATAAGATCCATGGATTTTGGCTTTTAATGGAAATTTATTAAACATGAGAAGGAGGGTTAAAATCATCTCAAGATATTGATTGATTAAAAACAATATAGATCCTTTACTTTTCATTTCTTATATACCCTCACTCAAAATACAGGTAGAGGCTTTATTTTTATCTCTATATTCAAAAGGGAATATTGAAATTACCTCTTTTAAATCCATTTAAGATAGTTTTTTACCTATAATACATTATGTGATACATATGTGACTACCCAAAGTTAAACATTTATGCACATGCGTGTCCCTGCACACACACATAATAAAACTTATAGGCTACTAATAATTCAAAATCATTAAAGGCAACCTGACTACCATCCCATATTGGTGTAACTGTGACCTAGACACCCCCCATCATGCTAAATTTTATCGATGAATATTTGTTAATTCATTAATATTCTAATTTTTTAATTTTATTTTTGGTAATTTTTAGGGTTAGCAAATGGGTCCAAATCATTAAAAATTTAGGAACATAAAATATTTTGGGGGTCAAATCGCTAATAATTTATAATAATATCCTAGATTACACTTCAATTAAACATATTTATAGTACAATTACCCCCCAATATTAAATAATTCAATATGTAAAACCAGAACCAGAAGACTGCAACACCAAATGACAATAATCAAATAGAGGAATAAAATGAAAATACTAAACAATTATAGTGCCAACCTGAGGAACTAAATAATAGTGCCAAATAATAGTATCTTTGGATAGTGTTGAATATGAATGCTGAATGAAAGTGCCACATGACAATATCAAATAACAGTGTTAAATGATAGAGTCAAAAAGCATAACGGTGTTGCAATAAAATGACTAAAACAATATTTTACATCTACTGTTTCACTAGATGATAGAACCAGATGATAAAAATTATGTTTTGCATCCTTGCTCATCATGGCATCTTGTGGAAATGGTTAAAGGACAAACCAATAATCAAGAAAATTAAGCATATTATCTTATTTTAAAGAGTCAACAAAAAATCCCACATAATTACAATGCACTCAAAATACAAATATATTTTTTATTTTGTCATAAATTTAAATTTAACTATTTAATAATTTTAAAACTATTTGACATGCAAAAATCCCCATTAATATCTCACCAAAAAGAATCAACCAAAATAACATGTTATCCCCGAAAGAATATTTTGATGATGACGTGTTACCACTCAAAGATGTTCCTCTATTTTTTTATGATAATGATCATGACACTGAAGCGGAAAAAGAGATTGTTGGTTCTCTCCAAAAATGAAGTTTAGCTAAATCCTTCACTCCAAAATATTCATGAAGGAAGAGAAGTAGATGGATAATTCAAAGGTCCTTTAAGGTGGAATTGAGAATAAAATTTCCCTTCATAAAACTTGTAGAGCTTAAAAATGTTGATGATTCTCCAACATAATGAAAATATACAATATGTAGTTAGAAACTAGGAAACAAACAAAAATACAACTGAAATTGGACATGATCAAGAAAAATTATGGAAATGTATATGTGATAGTGAAGTACATAGATGTACTAATAAAAAGAAAACATAGGTGGAAAAAAATGCATAATAATGCATGGATGTAATATATGCATGCAAGTATGAAAATGATAAGAAATATCAAAAACATATTTTTAAGAAATGGGAAACACTGAAGAAAATTTTGGAAAAGTTATGTAGGCCCATCTAAAGGCAAAATATATACAATTCTCTAATGTATACCACATTCTAAAAGAAAGTAGACCTAATTTTAATTTTTTTTATTATAAGATTTTGTTTTATCATAATGGATTTTTAGATATTCCACAATCACATTAGTCAAATAATAGTGCTTAGGAAATTAAAAAATGTCTAGAAATGGTTGAGAAGGAACATTTGAAACAAATATTTCAAATTTCAGTATTCATCTCACTGTCCATTGATGAGGTCACAATAATTGACAACACATCATAGGTTTACATGTATGTTTATACTTTTGATAAATATTCAAGGCAACCTCATCTACTAGAAGTTCATACAATGGTAAGAAATTATAATGCATAAAATATTCACAAATTAGTTGTATCTAATTTGAAAGATAAAGATGGGATGGATGATTATGCAATAGTTACAAAGGTAGTGTGTGTTGGGGTTGATAGTGCATTAGCTATGGAGGGGCATAGAAATGGTTTGCATGTTTGGCTATAATAACAGTTGCCCTAAATATAATTTTAATCAATTTCATGGCTCATAGGATGATTATTCAATACAAAATAGTTAGATAATTTTTTAATGTGTTAAAAGTGGAGGAACTCATTCATGACCTACATGCTTATATATCAAGCATTCCAAAAAGAATTTTAGAGTTCCAAAAATTTATAATAGGAGTGACTGATGGTAATAAACTTTTGAGAAATGTTGATACAAGATGGATTTCTATGTATGAACTTGCATGTCATATTTTTGAATAATATCCACCATTAGTAGGTTTTATGTATAAATATCTTAGATAAATTGACAAGGAGAAAGATTCATTATATGTTTTAACATATTTGGAAACATTGATGACATTATGTAGAAATCTCCCAATGTTGAAAGAAATGAATTATTTAATTAAACAAGCTTAGGAGAGATCCATTTGTATTGTTCACTTCATATGTCTAATAAAATGAGTATGTCAATATCTAAAGATACTATACAATTCGAATGAAAAGTTTTAAGGACCTATTTTTAGTAGTTGGCAATGTTTCACAGATTTAAGGAAACTTAAAAGCTATATAAATCTCAATATCAATCATCATATTTGTGTCATTTTTAATGGTGAAGAGATACCAATTCACACTTTCTAGAGAAGCCCTGATCTTTTAGGAGTTTAATATGCATAATTACTTTTAAAACATATTCTATATGAAACTATTTTATCTAAAACCCAAATGATACCAAGTATAATTTAACAAAAAATATTTTTAAAGATCAAAGATCATTTTTAAAGGGATGATTCAATGGAGGTTATGGATTTTTTCAATCCCATATTCTGTAAGAATTATAATTATCATAACCTGTTTAGCAATTTATTTCACAAATACATGGATTGTCTTGTAAAGCATTTCACTAAATGTGTAGAGGTGAATGGAGTTGAAATCAAAGGTATTTTTTGAAAGGAGTTACTGACATCTAAGTAAAATCATTTTTGAATTACAATGTTTGAATAATATCACCTTCTAAGTGAACTGATAGAAAATGGGGCATTTACATGGCTAAGGAAAAAACTTTATCCTTGTAGTATACTACACAAAAGTCTAACTAGATATTTATAATTATATGAGATTTTTCAAACAATGATTCTAGAATCAATGAAAGATGAAATATTATTCAGTGCATTATCATTTATTAAGTCAATTTTTTTAAAAAAATTGGATAAAAATTTAGAATCCTATTTAAGATTATATGTTTCATGTTATGATTTGGACATGTTTTCTTATGAAAGATATCTAACAACATTGAGTTCTATAACTAAATGAAAATGCATCATCAATAAAATGATAAATAGAGAGGACATAAATAATGACACTAAACATGGTACTAACATGGTGGATGCAAATGTTAGTAGTGATGATCAGGTTTGTGTAGGATTATTTCAACTACCAGACTATTACTTGTATATTTATTACAATTATCATATTCTGAATTCCAATTTCATATAAGTTTTTATATTGTAAAATTTTCCAAATACTAAATTCATAAAAAATGTGGATAATATTGTCATTTTAAATATTTTATCCATTCATCATGCATCTTTCCCTTTTATTTAATTGCTTTGTAATTGTATTATTATTTGAAATAACTATAATTTGATATTGTAGCAACCATATTAAGAGATTTAATTTTTAGATTGAAAATAAGTATTTGAAGTCTAATATGATGATGATATAAAAACATATTATATCATTATTTTGTTTGAACTACATCAACCGAATAAACTCATATTTAACAATAGTCACTTTACAACATCAGAAAATTCAAATTGAAATTCATGATCAAGCATAACACCAAATCCATTGGAAAAATGATTTTAAATCCATATGGATCATCCAATTATTAAAAAATAATAAATTTATCATTGCAAACCCAATAATCAAATTGTCAATAAAAATATATTTTTAAAAATATAAACATTGTTTATAAATATTATATAGTTTACAATATTATATAAAAATATTATAGAGTTTAAAACACTTTTTGGGGGTTCACTTCTCAATTACTTTCTCAATGACAACATATTGTGTTTAATCTTTCAATATCCCTTCCATTTTAAGATCCTCAGCGACATAATTAGTATGAGCAATATTTTTCCTTTCTTCTTATCCAACATTTTCAATAGAAAGTAGACTTGGATCAGCACATGTCTTCTACTTAAATAAGGCATATAGATCCCATCCTTGATCTTTAATGATTTTTTGGAGTGTGTTATTCTATTTATTCATAAGAATATCCTTTTCCTTAAATTGAATGGTATAATATAAACTTTTCAATGTATTATTCAGATGCACATTGAGGACCTCAACTTCCTCTTTCAAATTCTCATATTTTGCTTGAAATTTAAAATGAAATGTAATTGTATTTGAACAAAAATAATTATAAGATGAAATTTAATTAAAATTAAGATACATCACTAAAGAGTTTTCTTTCAGAGTGTTCATAATCACAACAAGGTTGACATATTTCACCCATTTATTAAAATATCCTTGGGTTTCTACGTTCAAATTCTCCAACCTTTTAATCATAATAGTCAACACATTATAATTTTAAATATTATAATAATTAATTGACAAATATTGAGCTTGAGAAAAAAAAGCATCAATCTTTGTGGTTTCATGTGATGCAGAAAAAATAGGCCACCTTTTGAAAGCCATAACTTTATACTCGTAGCTCTATTTGAGCTCTTCCACGTGCCAAAATGACCATATCAAAAAGGTTTTTTCTGCCCTATGTGATTAAAATAGTCTACCCATATTTCTTATACTTTTTTGGAGGTTGTACGAGATGATCTGAGCATCCAAAATTATGATTTAATGATTTCTTTGAGTTTTTTCTAGTTTAGAAATTCTATATTTTTACAACCAGAAGTCAAATTTAGTTGAATTTCATCCCGTAGATTAATTATAGTGTCTATGATATTTTGTGAGATTTTTGGGCTATTTCAGGTGTTTTTAAAAATAGGCCTTTTTTTAGATTTTAGTTTTTTTTTCAAATTTTGCATGTAAATTATAATTTTTGAGTTGAGGCTTATTTAATCAAGGTTTGGGTTTGTGATTATTTCTAGTAATTAATAAGAATTAATTTCTATGTATTGTTTTAACATCCTGGCGTATTGGTGATTTTCTTGTTATTTTTAGTTTGTGGTTTTTTTTTTGTCATGTTACATTAATGAAAAAAACTATTCTTGCTAGGAGTGGTTTTGATAATAAACATTTATTTCTTTTATAAATACCTTTGCCAAAAAATCATAAAAATATACTTTTATTAAAACATCTATAACTCCATCCTTAAGATTCAAAGTGATACCTTCTAATACCAAATTATTCAATGAAAAATATGTAATAGCATCATCAGACAAGACAACACTCTATGTTGGGGAGGGGGTGAAGAGGTACAAGGTTCTTCCTAAGAAATCACATGAGCATCTACTCCCTCGATAGAATCATGTGAATTGAAATCAGTTCCAACAACTTCACCACATTCAATCCCCAGATATTCCTTTTCAGTATTCCTTTTGTTCAAATAAGTCAATCCCTTTCCACTTGATATACCTCCAATAGAAAAATTAGGAAATTCAAAGCATGATAATTAGAGTGTTCCTCTTCTATTTATTGGTGCTTGTGGTGATTTAAGAGTATTCCCACTCAAGCAAATTGAGTTAGAGGGTGGAGGTAGTAACATAATTTTACTCAAAGATTGAGTATGCCTTACAAAATGTAAATTATTTTAGAAAAAATGGTAAATTTTAAAAACAAAACTATATGATAATTTGAAATTAAAGGTTTAGTAATTTTATTTGGAGACAATATCTAATCTAATCTAGACATTATATAGTGAGTGATGAGGCTATTTTGATCTAATACATTACAAAAACTTTCAATCATAAACAATAATAATTATAAACTAGAAAACAAAAATACCAAAATATGTAATGTAAAATACCTTACATATAGGGTCCAAAAGGAACATTAAATTTTGGGGTTTGTTATGATGGTGGTTTTTCCATTACAACCTCAAATTATTCTAAATTAACTGCAATAATAAAATAAAAAACTAAAATAATTAACCTGAAAGTTAAAATATCATTTGAAAATTTTAAATAGTAAACCTACATATAGAGATGATGAGAAAAAAACTCTTACATATTTTGAAATCCAAAATGATTGAAAGGATGATTCTGTAGATCCTTCAACTTCACACTATCCTTTTGAGGTAGATTGTTTCATTTAGGCATGAAATATTACATGTAACAAAACAAATTAAATATTTATTAATCCTTAGCCTGGTAATAGTTTAACAAATATTAAATCTTAGTTCAAGAAATAAACAAATAAACTAACCTCGTTTTCATCTATAGACAAAGCATTTGTGCTCATCTTTGGATGAAGCACAATTCAAATCAATATTTTTTGGAGGTCATATAAGGTCTGATAGTATAATGTCAGAATAAAATTTGAATAATAAATAGTGGAACTAGGATTGGTATAAGTAAACTTTAATTCAAGCCTTATCCTAGAGAAAATAAAAGTGCACTAGTCATATCTCAAATTAGAAAGAGTATGTATAATGTAAACTAGTGCCCAATAGGTAAAATCTAATGGTCTTACCTACAATACTATCCTCACAAGGAAAAATTGAACCATTACTTTAAAAAATGGGTTACCAATTTTTTTTTTACATGGAGCCCCCTCTTTTTGACTATGTGAAACAAAAGAAAAAAAATGAGGAATTTACATATTTAAATTTAAATTTTGGATATAAAAAAAGAAATTTATAATTACATAATGTTTCGATCAATCTGCAAGATGAAATTTGACTCCATATACTTCTTTTCATCATCTATCAACATTACTTTCAAAGTCATAGGGTTTACATTATGAAATAAAAAACCTCTCAAGTTTTGAATCTCTTTTGATGAGGTACCAAAGGAAAAAAAAATTGAGTCCACATTTATGGTGGTCTTTTCATTACTATCATAGGAAGACATTAGCAATTTGAGTAACCTAACGTTTATTTTATATTAGGGCATATACAATATGCCACCATATTTGCATTTAAAAATCCAATTATTATATGCATCTAACTATTGTATGATCTTTAAATTTTTTAGGTATAACAGGTTCTTGAAAATATTTTCTTCCTATGGATGGGGAATATCTATTGGTGGGGGTGAAACGGGATGTGAAATATATTCTACAAAATGTTAAAAATAAAGGTAGACGGTGAGTATTGAAAAAAGGGGAAGGAGAAATTTATTCTATAAAATGTTAAAAGTGAGGGTAGAGGGTGATTATTTATAAAATAAGTGGGGTGACTAATCAACGAGATAGCAGACCAATCACACTGGTCACCCAATAGCATGGTTTTGCATCAGCATTCAACACTACCTATTTATATCATTATTAAACAAACCCATCTGAAGCTTGACATCTAGTTCACACTAGATACCACATATTATTTAGCGTAGTCATTTGGGATAGCCATAGGACATAACTATCTCATCGATCCATTTGACATAGGTGTTCAACATAGTCATTCATCACATTGTGATTCATTCATTCAATGGAATTATTATTTTGGCCTTCAGTGGTCATTTTTTGGTCTATCTTTCAGTACATATGAATGGTTGTATGAAAAAGCAAGAAACTATTTGTTTTCACTCCTTCAAAATAATCATAGATTCACCATCATCCATAGAGGATTCAGCACAACTAAAAATCTATTTTTCTTAGATTTTCCAAATATTTCTAATAGGTTTCCAAGTAGGGCCTTTTAAAATTAACCTTACCCCCTATTTACCAAGGGGAAAAAAGTATTTCCATCATCCTACCAAGGGTATGACTATATCTTAGGTCATGCACCACTGAATAATGGGGTTAGATATGTTATTGCTACACTACTACTTTTCTAAATGGTCTCTAGTCTTGTCACCCCTACCCCACATATTCATTTGATATACATACATAAATTCACACACACACATGCACACATGCACGCGTGCACGCACGCGCGCGCGCGCACGCGCGCACACACACACACACACACACACACACACACACACACACACACACACACACACACACACACACACACACACACACACACACACACACACACAAATATGATTAATATTTAAATTTACATGTGAACATGAGAAATATATGAAATGAGTATGAAGAATTGTTATTGTCCCACCAAGGGTGGGTTTGAAGCTTTAATTTCATCCCATTTAATAATGGGGATGATAATGCTGTTACCACACTCCCAATTTATGGATTGGACTACACCCTCACCACCCCCACCTAACACATATTTTTTGCATTCTTCACATTTCATATAATTTACACATGATGTCGAGCTAGGGCTTCTTATAATTAGGGTTAACTAGAAATTTGACTTGTTGGGATTCTATGTTCCTTTTTAAAAAATAACTCACAACATTTTGGTAGTGTTTATATCCATAAATATTAATTGTATTTCTTCTTAGGTTAAACATGGGTTCAAAAAAGGAATAAAGAGTAGTTGATTGATACTCCACTTTAAATGGGTTAAAACTATATTAGGAGAGGCACAATTTTATATACATTTTTAGTATCTTATTCCAAGGGCTAAGCTAACTCAAATTGATATAGATGAATTCATATATTTATATTTAAAATATTATATGTTTTAATTATTTTTCATCAAGTAAAATAAGATACATGGAAGTGTAAACTACTATTATATAATGTTTGTTTGTCAATGATTATTGATAAGATTTTGTATGGATAAATTACAATTTAAGCTAAAAAAAGGTAATATGGACTTCCATAATGTATATATCTTATTCGAGAATGTAAA
>JARHVA010001114.1:3372500-3375000 GCA_037957365.1 Torreya grandis | reverse complement strand
AAGAAGTATGATACATATGTGAACTCAATCATGTTGATATGATGACTTGATGAAATCAAGTCAGGTGATTTGATAATATATTAAATCCTCGTGCATAAGGAAAGGGTGATCTTTATAAATAGCAGGTCTAAGGATCAAAAGTTTGTGTAGTAGAATTTGAGAGAGAAGAAGCTATGTATGATCAATTAGGAATGTATTCATGGATCATGTTTGAAAAAGATTAAGGTAATAAGAGTTATTTAAAATATTAGGGGGATTTTTTATTATATCTCAAAGGTGTTCATTTCTTATTATTGTTCCTTGAAGTATTTTTAGGTTTGTAGGATTAGGAGTTGAGCCCACTTTATCATTCTATCAAAGGGGAAGAAAGTGCTTGAAGAGAGAGACAAAGTCCATGCATAATATTTGTATTTATTTTGGCATCAGTGACAAAGGGGGATATTATTGGAGGTTTCTCTATGATGTTTCCAAAGTGACTAAGGTTGTTTATGAGGTGTTATGTGTGTTAAATTGACAATGACAAAGTGTGCTTCAAGGTGCTTGAATGTTATTGCATAGTTTTTCAGTGTTTAACTTAGATACACAATTGATGGATGAGATAGATTTTATGAACATGTATCAAAGACCCTATGGGATGTTATTATTTCTTATAATGCTTATGAAAGTGAAAGGAATTCATCACAAAAATCATATGAGTGTCTATTTTCAAGTAGTCATCTTGACAAATAAGGTTGAGTGAGCATATTTATGATGTCATATTTCACATTTGTGGAGTTTTCAAGAGTAGTTTTATATATGGATGGATTCCCTATGTGAGGAGATCATATGGTTCAAAGTTTAAGTCATGAGGTTGAGTGTAGTGAAAGTTATTAAATTGAAAAATTAGCCTTTTAAGTAGAAGTTTACTAATTTCCCATACTTAGCCAAATTTTAAATAATAGATATATTATGAGAATTTAATCTAATCATATAAGGATACAATGGCAAGAGTATGATTGTATAAAGATCTAATGATGAATGTCTAAACTGATAAATGAAAATCCACAGGTGAGAATGTGATCATGTAGTTAGAGTTCAATGGTGCATGTTAAGTCAATTAGTAAAAGGATGCTTAGATTACATGCAAAACTACCAAGTGGCACAATCACATTCACTAAATGGTACAGAGTATGCAGATAGAATGTAGAGCTTTCAAGTGGTACAATCATGGGAGCTCGGATCAAAGATTAATGGTTACCATTGAAAGATAAATACAAGGCTACTTATGAGGAAATTAAAGATGAATATTTGTTCAAAGTATTTAGGAATCATGAGATGGGTTCAAAGTGGTTGATGTTTAACATTTACACATTGACCATTGGCATTTGAATTTAACAAAGGAAAAACTAGTGCTTAGTATTTTTCTTATATCATTTTATTTAGGATAAATTTAAAGCTGATGTAAAAAGAAAAGCTAAGAGAAATTCAAGATGCATATAGATAAAAGAGTTAGAATATATTAATATTTTTATAGTCAAATATATTAATCTCTAAATTTTATTATGTGTTTGACCATGTTTTGTAAGTGACCAGAGAAGGATATTTAAGTTGTTCTTGATATTATTTTGATGCTTCAAGATGAACTATCTTTTGGAGAGTATACTAGAATCCATGAGGTCTATCTATGTGGATTTTAGAGGTTTGAACAATCTATATTAAGTATAAATTTTTTTTATAAGTTGGATGTGTTTATGGAATACACTAGCATATTGAGTGACAATGTTACAACAGTGAGTTGAAAGTGTTCTGAGTATAATTGAAGAATCAAATGAGCATCAAGATGTTATATAAGTCTTTGATAATTACTATAAGTTAATGGTTGTCATGATTTTCCCTTGATAAAATATAGCGAGTAAAATAAATTAACTATATTTTGACTGTGTGTACCCAGTCTAAGTGGTTATTTTGAGAGAGTTTATTTGAGTGATTAGAGCCTATGTTGGAATGTGTAAGGCACTTAAAGGTGTCACGTAGGTCCTAAAGGTTTTGACCATTTGAATTAATCATATGGATATGTGAAATATTTGAGTATTTGATTTAAATGTTTGAGACTATGTTTTTATGTATATGAAGGGCTAAAGAGCAAGGAGACCTATTTGGTAGGTTCAAGTGTTAAGTTTGTGTTATATATGGCATGGACCAATATGAGTGTAAGAAAGGGGGTATATAAATATATTTTATGTGTTCTAATATTTGGCAGAATAATTAAGGTGGTCCAAGTAGTCTAACATGTAACATGTAAGTATGAAGGCCTAATAGTTTTAGGTTTCATCAAGACCTATTGGTTGTTTCAGGATAATAAGATTTTGACTAACCTAAGGAGTGTGTGGTTATTACATGTAATTTGTATGAGGACCTATTTTAAATTTTTCTCAAATATTTAAAGCATTTTGGCTGCCAAGATCGGGTAAAATAAGAGATTGTTATATGTACAAGGTCTATTTGGATTCATTGTGCTAGT
>JARHVA010001114.1:3352500-3365000 GCA_037957365.1 Torreya grandis | reverse complement strand
CATTTAGAATGTTTCCAAAAACAAATAACAAAGGCACAAGTCTTGTGGAAAGGATTTGTTAGGGAAGAGCAATCCATAGCATTTAGGTGCAAAATTTGGCATTTTGACTAGAAATAAACTAATCAAAAATAACTAGCTCATAAATTACATTACCCCATTTAGTGATAGCTTGGCCAAAATCAGCACTTGAATATATCAGTTTCATATCATTTTACATGTTTTAGTATTTTTAAGCCAAATTGTGAATTTTGGTTGGAAATTGGCCAAAAACCTAATTGGAAGTTATCAACGACTAGTTTTAAGTGTCTATAGTTTACCCCTATTTGGGAAGGTGTTTCAAGATATAAGCATAATCAGGTCTTCTAAAATACTTAAAAGGTCATGTATGCCTACAAATATAATGATGATAAACTAACTGTATGATGGCCCCTCAAGGGAATGGTTGGCACAAGCAGGTTGACAAACAGTCCCTCAAAAAGAAAGAAGTGAAATGAGGGGACCAAAGAAAGGAAAGATGATGGGGTGGAAACATAATGATATTGAAAAATTAGTCAAAATAATTTAGAATGCAAGTGGTACAGTTCACAATGGTTTTCCCAAAGGCAATTATAAGCATTATACCCTGATAGTAACAACATGGTATGATAACATAATGATTTATCTAAAGGTGGTTATAATAATTGAGAAGATGGAGCTGCCCTAGTTAGGATAGCTAAACAAGATAATAACATGCCCCTATATAGATAGGAAAAGTAAAGCAGTGACAACATAATGATTTTCTCAAAGGTAGTTATAATCATTGAGAAATGCAGGTGGGATGCTGTGCAATGATTTGCCCATAAGTGTTTATAATCATTAGACCATGATTATGGTAAACATGATAAACTTTGATGAGGAGGTTGAAAACTTAACACATAAGTTAATGATGAATTGGAATAACCTACTAGTAGGGAGATGCTCATCTGAACTAATAAAGCTTAAAATTATTTTGTGGTTAATTACTATATTTGGGATATGATTGAGAGTGAATCAAGATGTCATTGCTGAAGATATGCCACCATTGCTGAATATAATTCTTGAAGCTGAGGGATTTTTTATAATTTGATTGTAAGATTTATCATATAACACCATAAACACTTGGCCAAAATATGCATAAGGACTGACTCCCGTAAACCAATACTCAATAGGAAACATTGCACCAATGATAAAAGCCATGATGACAATGTAAATATATGAAAAGGGATGGATTCAAGTGTAAGTGTGGAAAAGGAATCACTTGATGAGCAAACATAAACTAAATCAAGGAGATAATTCTAAAAGCAAACAAATAGACAAACAAAAAAAAAGCATAAATAAACAAACAAATAATGTAATACAAACCCTACAAACATTTCCCCTAGAAAATAGGTGACAACTTATCAAACAAATAAAATAGGGGAATATAATAAAAGTAATGGGGTGGCCGAGCTATCTCCATATGCACTAGGAAAGTGGATGCTACCTACATAGTTTCATGGATGTATTTCTCCAATGGAATGGGAAGAATGTGATAACTGATGAAAATAAATAGAATGGATATGATAGAATAATATTAATGATCTTGAAAAATGGCAAGTGAATGAGAGAAAAAGGATAAGAATGATGGGGAAACTAAATGACAAGTGATTTACTTGTAACTTAGTAAGGGTTCCCAAAATCCTTAATGCAAAGAAGTGGTCAATGTTTTTATTCTTTTCTAATGATTTTTTGAAACGTTTTTTATAATTTTTTGGAGTATCTCAACTCAATCAAGAATGATGAGACACTAAATAGTTCAAGCTAATAAAATGGTGTAAGCCTTCATACTTATGTTGGTTTCAAAATAGTAAGAGCATGGCTTAGGTTGCTTACCAAATGGTAAGAGTGTGGCTTAGATTGCTTATAAAATGACAAGATCATTAGGAAAAAGGTGACTAAGTTGACCTCAATAAGAATTGAGCACTACCTACATACTCCCATAATAGGACCTCAAGCCAATTTAGCTCTACCTTTACAGTGGAGTAATTTGACTAGTGCAACAACCAATTGAAGTAAAATAGGCATAGTTGGTAAAAAGACACAGTATGGCATGGAAAGTGGTAAGTTGGCACATTAAGGCTTACTGTTTCCCCTATTATGCCCATAGGTAGTTATAACTAGGATAAAATGGCATAGATCAATGGTAATAATTTACCCAAAGGTGGTTATAATTAGAAACAAGACCAATGGTAAGAAATAATAACAAACGACAGATGCAACTATCAAAACTTTTATCACACTATTGCAAAATATGATCTCTATCTAATGTTTTTGAACAAACTGATGAACTGATTAGATAACTTTATGTTGAATTTGCATAATAAATGATAAAAAAGCAAGGTATTCTTCTCAGTCATTGTATTCTTTTGGTTCTCTTTAAGAATAAGATCATCAGGTTCAAATGTTCTATTTTTCACACACCAATTATAGTTGCATTTGAGTCAATTTTGATATGCTTAAAGATTATTGAGCCTGGCTATGTGTTTCTCATCAAGTAGATCTAGCTCTTATAGATAAGGTACTCGATAGTCATGAAAGAGATTTGTAGTAAAAGAAATTCAATCTTAATGGGAAGGATGGATTTATTACCATAAACAAGTGAGTATGGAATGGCTCCTATGGGGGTATGATGATTGGTACAGTATGCCGAAAGGGTAGGGAATATATGGAGGTGGCAATCATGACCGACATTATTGACAATATTTTTTAGAATGTTGACAATGGCTTTGTTGGATGACTTAGCTTGGCTATTACCTTGAGGGTAATATGTTGTAAAAAATGTTGTGTGATGTTTTATTTAGTATATAACTAGTCTACACATTTATTTTTTAATGATCCTCCACTATTAGATATAATGTCAGAGGGGATATCATAGTGGCAAATGAGATGGGTGAAGATGAATTTAGAAATTTACTTTCCAATCATGTAAGTGATGGGTATAGCTTCAACCCACTTAGTGAAATATTTGATGGTGGTAAGGATATGTTTATGGTCATCAAATGAAGTGGGGTTAATCTTCCCAATGAGGTCAAGTATCCATGTATAAAATGGCCATTGTGTCAACATCAGGTTCAATGTTTTTTTTTGGAGCATGAATCAAATTAGCATGTCATTGACATTTGTCACATTTCTTTACATATGCAGTGGCATCTACATCCATTATGGCCAATAATAACTAATACAAAAGATATTTTTGGATATAACTAGACCACTAGAATGGGCTCCACATACTCCTTCATGAACTTCTCTTAACGCTAATGTAGACTCTACCAAAGTTAAACAATGAAGTAGAGTTCCATGAAAACTATGATGGTGAACAGTGGATCTAATTAAATTATAATGAGTGGAATGATGAATGAAGGCTTTGGTTTATTTTCAAGATAGGTTAGATGGAAAAACTTGGTCATGAAGGTAGTTATAAAGGTCTAAGTACCAGATAGAAATAGGACCAACAATATCACAAATCATGGTAATAGCTGAAGGTTCATGAGCTAGGGTTGACAAATTATCGATGAGGAACTGATACTCTCTAGCTTTATCTATTTGTCAAATCAGAGAACCAATAGTAACCATGACATCTATAGTTTTTTTACTAACCCTCAATATATGCTCGAATTAAATGTTGGCAACTTAAGAGTGTCAACCATGGCTCTATATGGATCCAACTTGTCATTTTTGGTCTAAAAATGATATGTGACCTAATTGATGATTAATTGAGAATTACCATAAAGTTGAAGATGAGATATATTCTAATGTACTTCTTATCAAAGTCCTACAACAATTGCTTCATACTCATCCATGTTATTTGTACAAGGAAAGCTGATTCTGAGTGATTTATGGATTAGATCACCCTATGGTGTAATAAACAATAGGCTTGCCCTCAATCCATGTGCAATGAATGAGCAATAAAAATATAACTTCCAGGATTGCTCCTCAAGGGGTGTGTCCCTGATGGTCATGATGGATTCATTAGGAAATGCAAACTTGATTGGATGTTTGTCTATAAGAGGTGCTTTAGCAAGTTGATCTACAAGAACTTGTCGTTTCATTGCTTTCTAATCGACATACTCTATGTCAAAATCACTAAGAACTATGATCTATTTATCCATTCTACATTTCAAAGCTATTTTAGATAGTATATATTTGAGTGGATCTACTTTTTAAATGACTATGTTTTTATTATTCAAAATGTAATGATGTAGTTTTTGAGTTATAAAAACCATGACTAGACAAGATTTTTCAATGTGTGCATAGTTATGTTCATATGCAATCAAGGTATGGCTTAGGTAGTAAATAACATGCTCCTTTCCTTTGTCACCATGTTGAGCCAAGAGTTCCCCTAGAGCATGATTAATATCTAATAGGTATAACAAGAATGGCTTTCTTGGCATATGAGGTAATAAAATGGGTGGATTGACATGATAGTATTTGAGTTGTTGAAAATCTATTTAGTAGTGATCATCCAAACAAAATGCTAATACTTTCTTTAAAAGTTGCATAAATGGATGGCACTTGTCTGCTAACTGAGAGATGAAGCATCAGATGGACTTGATCTTACCTTGCAAACTATGAAGTTGATTCAAATTGGTTGGTGTTGACATCTTAGTTATAGCATGGACTTTAGCTGGATCAACTTCAATACCTCTATGAGACATGATAAAGGCAATTAGTTTTCCTGAAGTTCCACCAAATACACATCTCTTTAGATTGAGTCTAAATTTGTACTCTTGTAGTCTTTCAAATTTCTTACACAACATTATTAGATGGTCAACCGTAGTCTTGGATTTTCCTAATATGTCATTGACATAGTCTTCAATAATATCATGAATCATATCATGTAATATGACAATCATGGATCTTACATTCTTAAGGGAAAATTCCATCACCTGATAGTAAAATGTTCCCCATGGAGTGGTCAATGCTATTTTATACTAATCTTTTGGTGCTATTCTAATCTGATTGTATCTTGAAAAGCCATCCATGAGTGAAACCATTTCATAACCTGCCATGGAGTAGATGATCATGTTGATATTAGGCAATGGAAAATCATATTTAGGACAAGCTTTATTTATGTCTCAAAAATTAGCACAAATTTTGACTCCAGTGTTTTTTCTAATAGGTACTACATTAGAGATCTATTCTAAGTAGTTAATGGATCAGATGCATCCTACTTCTAAGAGTTTTTCTAACTCTTTCTTTATCAATATAGAAATTCAAGGATGAATCTTACATAGATTTTTTTTATCAATTTGGAATCATGATTAACCATAAGGTGGTGTAGAACCAAGGTAGGGTCTAATCATGGCATATCAGAATAGACCCATGAAAATATATCCATATACTCTCTCAATAGAGCTATAAAAACATCATATTCCTCCTGAGTGAGGGATGTACTTGATTTTATGCATTCTAATGAAGTCTCGATATTTAGCTCTATTATATCTTTGACTAGAAGGGTCAAACAATCTTATAGGATAGTAGGTAGTGACTTGAACTATTAGACTATGTCAAGGTCCTCTGTTAGGACTTGCTCATCAACTTCTCCTTGGCATGATGAATCTGATTCTCTTAATAGGATATTTGGCCATGTAAATAAAATAGTTATAAATTGTTGGATAATTTGATCAAATACTTGTTGTTTCTCAAAATGAACTCAGATCCCTAGGTAAGTTTATTGTTGGTGGTCTCTTAGTCTAAATTCAAAGAAGAATGAACAGTCCCATCTAATTGTGCCTGAAATAGGTTTTCACCACTAGAATAGCCTTTATCTTTACTTTTTCCATAGTCAAAAAGCATCTCAAAGAGGTTTTCACTTTGGGACCTCAATGTTTTATTTATTTGTTTTTGGCTAAGGGTGTTCACTCACTATCTAAAATAGACCATAAGATCCAATGTGATTGAGAATCCTAATTTGTGATCTCCCAATGGAACATTATCTCTAAGGCTTAAGAAATCATACAATGCCTCATCATTATGGAAATTATCAATCGACAGACTGGATTCTTGTTAGTCCCAATATATTAGTGGGGGATTATATAAAGGCAATTGATTATGATGAACAACTTGGGTAAGGGTAGAAATGATATTATTAGAAAATAGGTTGGTTTTAGCTAGGTTATCAAAGGCAAGGTTATGATTGACATTGATTCATTGTATAAATCATCATCACTAATAACTAGTGATGCATTTTGAATAAAATATGTTGGGTCACCCCCAGACAATTCAAATACAAGTCCATAAGGTCTTTCATACTTAATCATGGAAATTGGATCGATAGTTCCTTATTGATTTAGTCTAAGGCCTCTTCCTTCATAATTGTGATTATCCATGATCCTATTGGGAATATGATACTTTGATTTTTTATAAAAATCATCTTAGTCATCATTATGTAACCATGATTCATTCCCTTCAAGAGGGTCAGGTCCTAGGCCAGATACTGATACAAATATGATAGGTCCCTTATCTTTATTCTTTCATTGCCAATGCATATGTAGGATGACCTTAGGTCATCCAAAGGTTTTCAAATTCTAAGGAAGATTGGCAATGTGAAATTTATCATCGGTCACATATTCTATTGGTTTGTTATCTGAAATGGTGAAATAATTGGAAGCTTCAGAAGGTAGCATGTGGGAAAGGGAATATAGGGTATTAGGATCTGTGCAATTATCTCGTGAAGGATCAATAAGTATAGCTATTCTTTTATCCTACTTGGAACTTGTATTCATGTCATACTAATAATTATAGATTTGAAACTTGGCCTTAAGATGCTTTCATTGCTCATATGGATGTAAATCTCCTAGAATATTCACTTCCATCCCTGAGTGGGAAAACTAGATACATTGGTGCAGTATTGATAGGACTACATGAATCTCATATAACCAAGGCCTACATAGAAGTAGATTATATGATATCTCAAGATCTAACACATGAAAAAGTGTATCATGGGTCAAATGCCCAATGATAAATGGCAAACTGATAGTGCCTTATGATTCTCTTTCCTGATTATCATAGGCTTTGATAGTTATTGTTTTTGGCTGGAGATTCATAGTTGTGTACCCAAGAAGCTTAGTGAGACTAAGGGACACTATGTTGAGGTCATATCATTATCTATATGGACACATTTCACTCTATGCCATCTGATACAAACTTCTATGTACAACAGGTTATTATGGAGGGGGCCAAGGGAAAACATATCGCTGGTTGAATGTGACTTGTTGGGATGGAGTTAGGTGTCCAACCAAAGCTTGATATTTATAAGGGGATATGTCACTAGAAATAGTGGATTCAGTCAAAAAATCATTCAAGATGGTTTTATAGACTGTTGAAATTTATAGCAAATCTAAAATAGAAATTTGTGCTGGTGTCTTCTATAATTGGTCTACTATATCAAACTTCTTATCTTGGGTAGTAGTGAATGGTTTATTCTGAGGCTAAATAGTTGGTCAAATAATAGGCAAAGTGGTAGTTGGTTATGGGCTTGGGATAGTAATCTTTGATCTTTGAGTTGTGATTTCATAATTAGGATTAAATACTGGACCATTATTTCTAATTGATGTTGGAAATGGTGTGGGAGTAGATAGTACAATTCTTGATTACCGATGCACTTGCAGGTGGTGACATGGAAAGAATGAGTTATCACTATAAGATCAAAAAGTGGGAGTCCTAGTTATTTGGTTTGCTTATATACACCCCTAAGACAAAGAAGGACTATCCATTTGATTTGGCTAAATAGTATTGTTTAAAAATGGTTTACGCTGATTAGTGTTTGGTCTTGGATTAATGGAGATGGTATTAATGTTACCCCCTACAATATTACCTACAACCCTATTATAGTCATGTGAAACTACATGGTAGTTTTGTTGGTCGTTACCATTTTGACCTTGGTTTTGTCCATTATTTTGTCATTATGGATTTTATTTTTTATTTTGTTGATTCTACTGGTTCAACCTTTGATTCTAATACTATTGATTTTGCTACTACATTGGCCATTGTTGTTGTTATTGATTGTTCTATTTCTATTGATTTTTATGTCGATAAAAGAATTTTTGATAGATCCCAAGAGTTTGATTATAAGTTGAAGTACCATTATCCAATTTTATCTCCTCATTCTCTAACATATTCTCAATTCAATGCTTGATTTGGACACATCTTTGTAGATTATGCCCATTGACTCGATGATAGTCACAAAATTCAATTTCACAATACTAATCAAGTTATGAAATGCCTTGTGGATAATGTTTTAGTATGGGCCAACTAATCAGATTAGAGGTGGAAATCTTGAAAAATATATATTTAATGGGTTCTTGTAGGTCATTAAAGACATGATGTGCAGGCACAATTCTCCTAAGAGGAGAGGTTTACATTGGTAAAGAGTGTTGTATTTGTTGTGTAGGTCTTGGTTATTGCATTTACAACATTAGTTGGAGAGGTTTTTGGGTAGGAGTAAGCTAAAAAGGTGGTGAAGATGATGTATACATAATTTGGACATTATAAGATTTGGTTACTCCATTTCCCACAATGTTCTTATTGTGATTGAATTGCTTTGGTCTTGCATGATTACTAACCTATGACAGTTGTGATGCTTGAATTTTATTGGGGTGTTGGTCATCTCCCTAATTGGTACCTTGATTTTAATTAGTTGAATTAATCTTGATGACCCATTTATTGATGAGCACTTTCTTTATCAACAAACCTTTATGAATGATCTCTTTGAATTTATGTGCACATTGTAGTTCCAGATGATAGGCTATCTCACTATGTAAATTTCTAGTAAACATAAAAACTAATTATTTATCTAGTAAATTATGGCTGAAATAGATTTTAAGTGATCTCCATCACTATAAATAACTTGCAAAACTCTCCCCATCATTTTTCTTTGCTTGTGTTAGGTACACTAATGAAATTTCATGCTCGAGATTATAAGAGAAGTGCTACATAAATTTATCAGAAAGATTGTCAAAGTACATTACTAAATTCTTGGGTAACTTTAAAAACCACTCCAAGGCTTATCCAACTAGGGTCCTTGCAAATAATAACAAAAGGTATATGTCATTATATGTTACCGGTTGACATGTGACAAAAATTGGGTCAAATGAGCATTAGGACTACCCTTCCCTTTGTATTAATTTAATTTGTGTGGTTCATATCCTAGATAAAATGGTATCTACAAATACTACATATAAAATATATAGGAATATACGTCATCTAATTTAACATGATACCTATTGAGGAGGATTAGGATCCATCACATTCTATTGTTGAGGCATAACATTATTCATTGTTTAATTATCTAATCTTATAGGTTGTACACTTGAGGAAGTGGTTGGTTGAGGCTGGGTTGTAGAAACTCCTATTCCTTGGTATGATGATCTGCTCATGAGATTAACTATGAGCACACATTGTTGGCTAGTTTTTTGTGTGTTAGTAATTCTTTAATCAAGATCGGATGTTTTTTGCACATCATCTACTATGTTTGGATCACTATTCAATGTAGAAGTCAAAGACACTTCTTTAGTAGCTAGCCTATATATCAAGTTATCTATCAAAGTGGTTTGTATAAATGGTTTAGAACATAGATTCTCTTATCCTATTAATTCCATCAACACTCCTGTTAAACGTACTAGGTTAATGAGGGGCTTACTTAGCATGTTCATTTGATTGAAATTGCATGCTAAATTTAGGTAGGTTTGGTATGCTGTTTACATTTGGTGAAAGTGATATTCCATGATGTTTTTACCTCAATTGGATATATTGGGGTTTGGTATGTTGTTTAGACTAGAGCCATAAGATTTCTAGAATAAGCCTTTTGATCATTAATGATATTATGGGGTAATCTTACTAGACTTGGTAAATTTTCATGGGGGAAGTCTACTAGAAACATAGCCCGTACCTTTATGGCCCATACCAAAATCTTGTATTTGTTCTCTAATAAATGTCTCTCAAATAAAAATGGATCATACATGGAATTCAAATTAGTATAATATGGCTGTTGAATAACTACCTTGTCTACTATTGGTATCATAACTAATTATTCTGTGGTTTGTTTTTGGTCTTGTTCTGTGTAAGGTAGTGTGTTAACCAAATAGTTAGCCAATAAATCTTTGCTTTGTGCTCTTGATTGATTATTATAAGAGGGATAAGAATCCATCTCATGAGAAAATTTATCTGCATAGGTATCTTACACCATTTCTTCCTATGCAACTACATTACTAATCCATAGATTGTACATGAGTCCACTATGAGTCTAGGAATACATGTTTCGATCCATAGTCAATGCTTGGGGATAAAATTTCAAAGAGTTATACAAAATCTAAAAATGATAGAATCTAAAATAAATGATGCCTTCAACTTGTTCTAAATTTTTCAAAAGGATAAAAGGTTTATGCAAAGATTTGTAAGGAAACAAGTTAGAGTGAAGTATCTAACATTTCACTATTCACACAAAGGTAAGAAAGTAAATGAACCAACAAATCAAAATTCCAAACTCTAAGGTCAAAGTGTTTCAAATTAGTCTAATCTAGGAAATTAAAAGTTGCTAGGTATTTTGGCCAAATCTAGCATCAAAAGATAGGCTCAAACAAGACATGTGATAGGACTCTTGGCCAAATGACATCAAAATCTAGACTTTGAAAATAAATGAAAGTTTGAATCTAATGGATTTGAAACACTTCTAATAGACACTAGGCATTTGATTCTTGGGCATCAACTTGATCATATAGTTATAAGGTATGAAACAAAAGGCACTTTAGTAATAGTTTATTTTCTCATAAATAATGGTATAAAACTTGGTTCCATTGACAAATAAGATAGAAAAAGGTGAATAGTATAATTGTGCTTTAGACAAAAGATTAAAAGTACACTTGGATGGGTCTAATTTTGTAGAAACAAATTTAGAATTATAGGTAAGAGAGTCTATGAAAAAAAGTTTGAAATGATTTGGGTAGTGTAATGATGCTATGCTAACCAAAAGGTATGATAAAAAAAAAGTTTTTTTCAAAGACTCTCTAGGGTAAAGACATTTTTCCATAATTTTGACAGCATAACACTACCTTTCTTGAGTCAAAATGTTATGGTGTATAGACATAATGTGCAAGTGTTTAGCCCAAAATGGCTTAAGTCTCTCAAGTAATGATAATGATTATGAATCTTAAAATGTCATTCAACCTAAATTAGAAATTAAACCTAAGTTCCCTCAAGTTTAATGAAAATGATGAACACACTTAACACATCAACCCTATGAACTTGTAAAGGTGTAATTTCAAATTTAAAAGATAAGTTAAGGACTTAAATATAATTGGTAAAGGTCTAGACTCAATTGGGTAGTATAACTACACCAAAGTGGATGATATAACTCTCAATATTTTGATGACCTTTGAATAAGGCAAACAGATGGTCTCACATGGGCAATATAATGCCCCTTTGTTCAAAGAAAAATTAGGACCATGTGTTTGATATTTATTATTTGTTTACACCATTTATTTGACTTTAAACAAGACTTTAAACTAGGACAAGATCAACTAATTAATAACCCTTAGATCCTAAACTCACAAGGTTTCTTGGTACTATTAGAATCTATCAATATACATCATTTGAGAGGATTTTGAGTGTTTATCCAGAAGTAAATTCACATTATATAGTAGGTTTTTTACACCTCCCCTTCTCTCAAATGATAGCACTATGACATGGAAATTGAGGTGCACCTTGCACCAATAATACTTCTATGGAAAGTGAGGATTTGTCTAAAATCTAACAGTTTTTTGAATGATCTAGGGGAATTAATTGCATAATAACTTTCAGACTAAGTAATGTAAAATAAAAGTATGGATTTTAGGTCTGTATTACTTGGCTTGTTGCAAAAATGTCTAGTCCATTTTGTAATCACTACACCTTACTATTTTTTCACTGTAGTGTGATGTCCAAAGTGCCACTATGTACCGTGTGCAACTCTAAAAAGACTCAAATGATGTTAATGCCAAGAGATGAAACCATAGGTCAAAGCTTCCCTAAATAACTTGTGGGAGGTGATGAAGTCCCCCTCGCAAGCCAAGATGCATAAATAAATAAAGCACAAAAATAGAAAGACTTTAGGGTTATTTTCAAAGTCACCTAGACTTCAACAATTTTCTAGGGAATGCTTTAGATGACTTTTTTTCTAAGCCTTGGACTAGGATATTTATAATAAGAATGACACTTTTTATTCCAAGGGTTCCCCATAGGAGATAAATTGAAGATCATACATGTAACCTTCCTCTTTTTTCTGAAAAAAAATTCAACTAAACAACTATTGCATGGAAAAAATGACAAGTATGTTAAATTTTAAACCCAAATGAAATGTTTGGTGGTGTCAATTTGACCCCTTAATCTTAGTTGTAAAATTTGAAAAACATTCACCAAAAACATCTAAAAATTCATTGTTAGTCACCAAAACAAAGTTCCTAATCAAA
>JARHVA010001114.1:3340000-3347500 GCA_037957365.1 Torreya grandis | reverse complement strand
TAAAATTAGGCCATTTTAATGGTCAACACCATACATACCACTAGGTCTTTAAGTCACTATAACACATTGTTTTTCACACTTTAATGTCTATAAACCATATATATATTTTATTCTAAATAAAAATGTTAAAAAAATTATGTTTTATTATTTAGGGTTTTTTAAAAACTGATAATGCCATACTAGTAATTGGTCTAACAAAGACATAGAAAGTGAAAAATATTGTGTAAGAAATCAATAGAAAGAGAGAGATGGAAAGTTGACATGAAATAAAAATTTACAAAAAATAATAAATAAAAGTGTAATTTAAAAAAAATATCTTGATTATAAGAGTGATAAAATATAAGGTATAGAAAGCATATGAATAGGAATCTCTCGAGAGGGAAGGACACCTCTTTTTGAGGGAATATAATTTTATGTATATCGAGGTGTCACTTCAAAAAAAATAATTACCTATTACTAACTCCATTTCGAGAATGCATAATTTTAAGATCTCTTTTAAAATATATTAATTTCTTAAAATATCACTAGCTTAAAGCCCATTAAAATATTTATAATTTTTTAAAAGCTTTGCATAGATAAAAATTAACTAATTTTATTTTTTAACTTAGCCATTTTATTAAACTCTTACTCTAATATCAAGTTCTCTAATCTCATTCCATTTGATTTTATTTTAGATCAATGGATTAAATTAATTAATAATTCTATGGGAATCTTAGATTATTGAATTTTATTATATCCAATTATGTGAGCAAATTTTAGAAAATATGGTAATGTGAACAAATATATTCACATAAAAGGCCCAAACCATTAGATCAGTAGTCTTCAGTCAGGATTATAAGTCATCTACACTCATATAATTGATCTTAAACCATGGGAATGGAAAGGTTATTTCTATAATTTATTTTTATGGATCCAAGATATGTTAAAATATAAATGAATTAAATTCAATTCTTAAGTCATACATAAGTTTAAATTTCAAGATAGAGGTGGCCTCAAAGAGATAAAGCTAAGGTGTTTTGTCAGAAACATGCTCCATTTATATTTAAGACATAGGGACTCTATTTTTATCAAAATTTATATACTTTTCTTTAGAAAATATCAATTTTAGAACTAGGTTTCCATATTGTCAACATATATTCAAGGTTTGGTTTGGATTATAACATAACTCTAGGGTTTTATTTTATTTATAATTGGAATAATTAATATGATTTCTAAGATTCATAGTATACTTGTGACCTATTTTATTTTATTCACAAGTCCTATGTCCTAAATTTCATTTTCCACTTGACACCTTATCAATTGAGGCATATTTTCATTTATACATGAGTCCTATCATTCACTATATTATTTATAGGTCCATTCTAAATAAGCCAATATTTAAATTACTTTTTCTTTTGTCATTTGAGAAAAATAATTGTGGCCTTTTTACATTGTCTACACTTATGGACCTGACCAAAAAATGAAAAAGATTTGAATTATTAACACATATATGAAAAAATCACCATGAAACAAGCTTATCTATGATCCTTAGAGATACAATGAATATCATAAATCCATTGAATCACATGAATCTCATGATCCCATATCCATGATTTAAAGTTGTTTTAAATGATGCCCACATTTGAAATCTTTTAAATTTTCTTAGATAAAGTTCCTACCTAAAAATAAGTAATAAATTATAAAAAGGTTGATGGTAGGGGAATGATAAAAATAAATATTTTTTGAATTTATTCTTATTTTTAATTCATATCTCAATCTATATTTTCCCTTAAGATTCATCTTTAAAAACATTAAATTTTATATGCACTTTGTTGGGTTTTATTGACTAGTTTGTTTTTATAGTCTAGATATATAATTGTAGCTTTAGAATTAATTGATATGCAACATATTTTAATCAAGGTATTGTCCAATTCTAAGTGTTAAATTTTATTTTGAAGTTGTATGCTATAAAAATCTATAATTCTCATTTTATAATTGTAGAGAAATAGATTTTGAAGTCTTCCTTCATCTAATAATGAAGTCATAGGCTATAAAGAATTATTTTGAATGTAAATATGGTTGAGAAATATATTTGGAACCTGAAATAAGAACAAGTTTTGGGTTTCGAAAATGGAAAAGTAAAAATAAATCCTCCTAATAAAAATGTTGCCCAAGATAAAATTAGTTATTTAGGGAAAAAGTTTAATATCCACAAGGAAGCCTTGAATTTTTTTTAAAATAAAATGAGGAACATAAAAAAATATATAATTAATTGAATTGCCAAGTTAATGAAAAATATTTTCATGGGATTTTGAATTTGAATAAGGAATTATGATTTTTAACATAAATAATTGGGGATATAAAAAGTCAAGTTTATAAGATGAAGGATAAAATGAGTTAAAAAGAAACTAAGAGGAATAAGCTTAAATAAAACATTGACAAAATTATCTAAATCAACAAGACTTCCATAAAAATTTGTGATGCTTATATAACTATTACGCATGATTGTCTCAAATATAAAAATGAAAAAATTTGGAAACCAAATCTAGAAAAGGAATCAAGATGGCAAAAAAAAAAAAAGGGTAGATGAGACTAAGGAGATGGCTACTAAAACTGTTGAGAACTAACTCAATTTATTGAGAGAGGAATGTGAGGTATTCAAATATCTAATTGACATTGGTCATTTTAAATACTTGCTAATTTATTTCTTTTTTGTCTTTCTATTATTGTTTGGTTGGTTCTAGTATGTTTATCGGATTTTGATTAGTGATTTTTTTTTTGTCTCTAGTTGATTATTTCATGCTTATCATTTGATTCACAGATTTTTAAGGTTTGAGGCCCTCTAAAAATACCTATTTTTATCTATAATAAAAAAATTGTGTGCACTATAAAAAAACTATTTAATTCATATTAGAGTTAAGATATTGATTATTTTACTTAAGTTGTAATATCTTCTATGAATTTTAACTCATGAAAAATTGTAACAAGCATAAGATAATGTTTCAATCATAAAACACCTTTAATTGGTGTTCTAATTATAAATGAACTCCAAATTTGATAACTAACATAGAAACCATTCTTGGATACAATAAGAGGTCTAGGTCTCCCCTCTAAATATAAATATAGAAATAAATAATCAGATCATGAAGGAAATAAAACATCACTAACAAAAAACCAGTTTGACATAAGAAAGAAAAGAAGAACCACTCTCTACTAGTTTGAGAAGAAACTGAGATTAAAAAGAGAAGGTGTATGTATCAATAGACTAAATTTTAATGGATTAGGAACCAATAGAATCTACATTCAATTGGTTCAAGAACCAATGGGTCTTAAGTAGATTGAAAACCATCCTAGAATCATGGAGAAAAAGAGTCGAGTCTCCAACATTGATTTTGTTTAGATCAAGAACCAGTGGGGAGTTTTGACTAGACCCCAAAGTAATGTTAGTAGAGACTTGATTTATGAATTCCTTGTAGTAAGATTATTGGGGGAAAAATGAATCATCAAAAGAATCATCAAAATAATTAATTAAATAATAAAATTATTCAAACTAGTAAAATATCTCACCACCAATTTTTTTTTTTAAATAAATAAATAAATATTTGACTAATAATAATAATAATAATAATAATAATAATAATAATAACAATAATTATTATTATTATTATTATTATTATTATTATTATTATTATTATTATTATTATTTACCATCTAAAAGCTTCTGTGCAAGGAGATGAGTTGTGAGTTAGAGAAACTAAAAGGTCTCCTGGTTCATGGCAACTCTATTCTAGGAAACAACAAAGAGGAAGTTGGAAAAGCTGAATTCATGCCATAGGAGACTAAAACTACCCAAAATGGAGGTGTTAATGAAATGAAAAAGAAAACTAAGAATGAGATCGAGGATTTGAGCTCAAGGAGGATGAATCAGAAGAGGCTAGATGTAGATATTGAGCACAGAATTATAAATTGGACTATATTCAATAAAAAGGAAGTGAACATTGACACCAATAAATTGGTCTACTACTCATACTCTGAGCTGGACTTTTTTTTTTGGTCTAGGTCTCTTATTATTTTTCATCTAGTTTTTGGTGTCCTTTAGGTTGAATTTAGTTGTTTTGGGTTGTTTTTAGTTCTTTCTCCCTTTGTATCACTATATATTACTGAACTTAATTGCTTATATTTTAATTTCCTTTTGTAAGGGTATGGGACTCATCAAACCATTTATTAACCTATCAAATAAATAATAATAATAATAATAATAATAATAATAATAATAATAATAATAATAATAATAATAATAATAATAATAATAATAATAATAACAACAACAACAACAACAACAACAATAAAAATAACAATAACAATAACAATAACAATAACAATAACAATAACAATAACAATAACAATAATAAATCAAGATATATTTTAAAAAACATACATGTACTAATTTAATATTTTTCCATCCAAAATAGCAAATGCATTGAACATAATCCTCTTGCACAATTTTCATATGAAAAACACAATTGATTTTGGGGGAAGAATTTTATACATAAAAAATTTAACTTTCAAAGTTTATATAAATTAATTTTATATTTTCAGGCTTAAAATGTATTTCTTCTAAACTAATACATAAATCAAAAAATAATGGATATGGGAATAGGGGTGGAAATGATGTAAGATGTAATGATTAAGGGGTGTATGAATTATAGGAAAATAAATATACACAAAAGAAATATAAAGTTTTAAGTAATGTTCATTCATTATTTTCCTTCACATATAGGCATGGAAAGTAAAAATCTGTTAAAATATTATATTTATATAAGTAATACCAAATCCAATTAACATTCATTAGAATTCTAATAAGGATTGACATTGTTTTATATTTGTGTAAAAATCTGTATCTAAATTTAATGGAATATTATGAAGATCCAACCCATATTTTAATACATTGAGTATTATGTATTATAATTATGTACATGAAATATTATATTTATTCTCGCTCATAAGCAAAAGGTTCTTCACTAATAGGGACAATGCCACTAGGTAGAATGACTTCCTTATGATTGGATGAATAAGAAAAAGGACGTTTGGGAAGGAAAAAGTCACAATAAGAAATGAGAGGAATTAAATGAATGTTATCCATAAATATGAATTCTTCATAACATTCATTAGATGCAAATGTAAGTTTTATTTTCATATTTTCGTGGTATGATTTAAAATGTACTAAAAATTGCAATCTTTATCTCTTTAAACTAAAAAAAGAGGAATTAGCCCTAAAATGTCCTAAAAATAATGATTTAATACATTTCGTCATTGGTTTTTTATGAGTTTGAGTAAAATGGAAAATCATAAATATTATTTTGCTATCCACCATTTTTTTATCTTTGTTTCCAACAAATTTATGCAACACATAGTGTATAGAGCATGGAATCTTTTTCATTATGCCAAATTGAAAATAATAATCAATTTTATATGTTTAACTCAAATAAAACATCAATTACATAAAATCTATCATATCTTATATTTTTCACATTTAAAAAAGAGAATTTAAAAAATTCAAACTTCACCTCTTAGTTCACAATCAATGAAATAGTATTGAGCCTTAGGCAACTATGTTAAAACTATTTAAAAAGATAAAACTTAATATTTTTGGGTAATATCATCCAAACTATCTTTAATTATTTATTTTAATTTGTTAGTAAATTATTTTAATTTATCTTGTTAAGGTTATTTGGTTCAAGGGAATTACTTACATTCTATAACAACTCATAGAATCTTATAATGTTTTTACATGCATTGTAAACATCAAGTCAAAATAATACATTAATTTCTATGTATAAAAATTTATTCGTGATGTGATTTCCTTCTAATTCTTGAGATAATAGTGGCATCAGCTCTTGATAAATTAAAAATATATAGTGAAGAAGATTAGAAGAGTGGTAAGGACAATAAAACATCCAAACAACCATTTTTCTAGTGGATTACACAACATTTTCAATAGAAGATCTTCAAGGAGATAGACATATTTTTATAATTTTTTGGAATGGTTATATAGATTTATATGGAATAGGAAGCGATGCCTCAAGGAAAATATTTTTAATAATCAATACGAGGAGCTAGAAGAGAAATCAGTTCGACTAAAAATATCATGCTCAACATCTCTAGTAGCATTGATAGTTGTTCAATCAAAAATGGCACATTACAATTAGAATCATGCAATAGTGTGATCAGATGCATTTAAATTCATGAAAGATTATATATATATATATATATATATATATATATATATATATATATATATATATATATATATATTAGTTTACATGTGAGCTTCATCATATTATACTAACACAAACCAACTAGTTTTTTTGTTTAAATATTTGATCCCTATTTATCCCTGTAGGATGATTTCAATAGTCAATACAGCTTCAATGATGATGATGATGATGATGATGATGATGATGATGATGATGATGATGATGATGATGTTGTTGTTGTTGATGATGATGATGATGATGATGATGATGATGATGATGATGATGATGATGATGATGATGATGATGATGATGATGATGATGATGATGATGATGATGATGATGAGAATAACAATAACAATAACAATAACAATAACAATAACAATAACAATAACAATAACAATAACAATAACAATAACAATAACAATAACAATAATAATAATGCAGGTAATGGTTTAAATTAAGAGGGCATAAAAATAGAACATAAGATATACATATTTTGATTTGATTTTGAAGAATTACTTTGGGATTAATTTATTTATCTCAACGGCTTAAACAATAGCGATAAAAATTAATTTTCAAGGAAGATAAAAACCAATGATACAATTTTACATTTTAGTGTGTCATTTTTGAATTTCCAATCATTGAAAATTATTCCCTTGGAATCTGGGTGAGTTGAGTTAAATGAAAAATTGTAAAATTGTAAAATCAATGGGTCATAGATTTAGTTCTCATGCATGTGCAACACTTGGAATTTATTGGTAACTTAGTTTAAAGCCAAAGTATATTATAATAAAATATGATTTGATGCATTTTTGAATTGGTAACCATTTATTTTTAAAGGTGTTCTCAAAACAAGAGTTTAATTTTCCTTTTTGTCGTAAATTGTGTCATATTCAACATTTGAGTAATTTTTATTTCAACATTTTTTATATAAGTCAATATTTCATGCAAAGGTCATCATGTGACCAGGTGATTTATATCTTTGTGGATGTCATAGACACTTTGTAATGGTTAGTTTTGTAATTTGAAGTGTCCTTATATGAGTTTTAAAATAAATGTATTAATATTAATATATAAAAGTGAATTTTTGGTAAAATTTGACACCTTCAACATGAAAATTCTCACAATGTGACCTCTTGCTTGTGTTGTTGACAAACAATCCATCTATTACATGTCTTAAGATCCTTTTAATTAACACCATATAGGTGAAAATTAAAGTTTGGAGGATCCATAAGAGGTTGGAAGACAACTACCTCTTTAGTTA
>JARHVA010001114.1:3277500-3335000 GCA_037957365.1 Torreya grandis | reverse complement strand
TTAAAATTTATTCTATAAATTAATTATCATAATTTTATTTGGTCTTTGAGACTCAATAATTTTGTATTGATAATAAAGTTATAAATGTTATGGAGTTGTCATACTTATATATTACCCCTATGAATGGTTGTTTGCTAAGAGAACAATATTTTTTTAAATACAAATTATTATTTATTTTATAAATGGTAGTTTCTTAAGTGAAATATAATTTTTAAAATACAAATTATTATTTATTTTATAGAATTTAGATTTTTACAAAGTACAAATTAATTAAAAGTTAAAAAATAGGTAGTAATATTATTTCCTAATACATAGTAATAGGCACAAATTTTAGAACCTACTAAAAAATGTTTATGGTAAGTCACAATATTATGTCTCCTTAAATTTGAATTTTCTCTTATGCATCTAAGCAATCATTTTTAAATTGGTGTGACAAGGATTCATAAATATGTATAAAATACTCTAGAAGATTAATATGGAAATTAAATGTGTATACCATCATCCGATATGCATATTAAGTCTCCTTACTACATTAAATTAGTATGTGTTGAAGCCATGGCTAAAAATAAAGTATAAATGGTTCCAAAGTTTCATTATTGCACCCATCCTACACATAAATTATATTTAAGACAAAAGCATCCTTGATAAGAGTTGACATTTGAGAAGTGATACAATCAAAAAGAGATGAGAGGAGGTCATGATAATGAGTGAGATGGTGTGAAGTACCAGAATCATGAATCTAACTATCATATGATGCAATTAATGTTTTGGTAGAAAGGGCATTCCCTTTACCTTTGAATGAGTAGTAGAAGAAGATGGAACATAAATCATGTTGTTTTTATTATTTCTTATAATACTTCCATTTTCTTAACAATGTGTTTTTTAGTATTTTTTATCCCATCATGAAAGCCACATGAATCAAATACCTTCCTTTGTATAAATGATTATTTATGCTTAGTATAATTATGAGACTTAGAGGTAGATTATAAAAGTTTATTAACTTGATTTTTATTAGTCTTAGGTGGAGGTTTGACCTTATAGTATTTAACAAAAACTGTAAAAATTAAACTAGGAAGAGCATATAGATACACAACTTGGTTTTTAGTCTCGTTAGACATTCACTTAAAGATAAAAGTTAGTCATTTTGAAATAATCACCTAAGGCATCCATAATAGAATATAAATTAGAAGAAAACAAAGTGAATGGAATAAAAAATTATTATAGAATAAATAAAATAACCTCTTTACAATTATTATCTTATATAAAATATTTTGATTATGATTGTTAGCTAATTCATCACCCATAACCAAGGATTATTCAAACCAAGGTAATTTATTCATCTAACCTTGAGAGAGCCTTGTTGAGAATCATGTTTTCGTACTATAATTTAGTGGTGTATGCCATCTCAAGGTCTAGGAATATCCTATTAGGATGGTAAAGACAATGTGTGTGTCTTATCCAATTAGTTTCAGACCATGATCTTTGAAGAGGTATCTTACAATGCAATTTAGTAAATTTTAAGGTAACATTAAGAATATTAAGGTTTGTTTGTAAAATTCAAGGTATACTTGATCTATGTTGAGGACAAAGAGGTGGTGATCATCTTAGAAATCACGGTTCTCCAATAAGTATAGGTGGACCTATAATAAAATCTAATGAAGATAGAAACATTACCATTTTATGTTTTTGGAGAAGTTAATGTACTTTCAAAAAGATTAAACTTTCCATTATTTTATCTTTGATTTATTTTTATAATGTTGTAATTTAACTCCTTGAGGAAACATCAAATATAAAGGTCTAATATCATTTATAGAGGTGAAGAAGGGTCTCTTAGATAATATGACACTTTTTGAATAAAATATAACATCTTTCTTACTCATATATCTTGGTTACAATGTTACAATACTCCTTTCAAAGTTAAATCGCATTTGAAACTACCTCACTCATCATTCTAATGTCAAAACATATGCAATAATAAAGATATGGAAGGGAAAATAATAAAAAAATATGTTGGTGCCTTAGACCACTAGTAGATAATCCAAGAGGAATTCCATGGCCACCTTGTTCAAAACTCTAGAAGGGTATTTTTGTAGGATAAGCAAGCTTTCTTGATGAAAAAGGGTTTGTGAATATCTCATAGAAGGGGTTTAAAATTGAATATCAACTCATAAGAGCCTCTAATGCATTATCTAGTATTATCAAACTCAAAATAATGAAAATAGAGAATTTTCATGTCTAATAGAGGAAAAAAATGTTCAACTTCTCCATTGGGTCATTGGAAAATATACGAAGGTCATTCTAATAATGTTAGTTCATAAAAGAGGAGAAAATTTAGGTAAAATTATCTTATGGTATGTTTAACACCTCTATTCCCCTCCAATCTATGGTAACATTTTTTGTATTAAGTGACAAAGCTTTATGGATCATCATTAAAAAAATTGGTACCTTTAGAACCCTCATGAACCCTATTGTCATGATTTTCTCCTTGAAATGGCAAGCCTATGCATTGTGAATGCATGCAAAAGTTTTTAAATTATTTATTCAATGTCCATGTACCCTAAAACATCAAACTCAACCAAACCATTCAAAGATAATGTTCATATTAATAATAAATATCATTGTTTTGTTGTTATAGGCATGACATATAGGGTGGTATAGGATTATGAATTGTTTCTATCTTTAGTGTTCTTAAAGTCTATTGTAAATTATGTTTCTAACATCATATATTCCTAATATTTTATCCTAGACCATCCTAAATCAAATATTCAATGCAAAGAATTGTGAAATATCAAGTTATAGGTCTTCAAGGTTTGAGAATGCATAGTTTTATGGATAATTCATACTATTGAATGTTTTATGATATTATTAAATAATTAAAATCACATTATACACACTTTTTAAGAGTCCTAACACCAATTTACATATTTGTCCAAACCTGCATCCATCTCTAAAGTGATCTTCTAGTACTGATCCAAACATGTCCTCATCAAGTGATAAAGACACCATCCGATAGATAAGAATATTTTATGTGTGATGAATGATACATTAAATTACGTTTGAGATACATAAAGGTAAATGTATAAGACACTTGATGATCATATAATAAGTTAAAAAACCCTATGTGCCGATCTGTATTAATAAATTAGAAATATACAATATTATTTCTATTCTCAATCATGGTAAACTCAGAAACCAGAATGTTATATGCAATCATGGTTGTAAAGTGAATGAAATATTAGACACAATGGGTAAAATGAAGGATATTTATATTAAATCTTGAAGGTAGGTAGCAAGTTATAAACATTTCTTTCTCCGTAATGTCTATTTAGGGTATATTCAAATTTCGGTGTAAGAAAAAGATAACTATAATATAACCTTCACAATAAAATGGGGCATATATTCATATATTAATATGCCTCTTAAATTTTCCAATGCTATAAATAAATTCCAAATATCCATGTACATATAATTCCAAGGTTTGATAAGTGATAAAGTGTTGTTTTATCTTGATGATATCATTGTGTTCTCTAAGGATACAAGCGATCATTTTATTCATATTAGGCATATTTTTAGAGATGAAAATAGTTTTTAGTCTCTCTCAATCCTAGAAAATGTGTATTTATATTCTATAAAGTCAAACTCTTGGATCACATTATCTCCAACAAAGGTCTTTCCATAGATCCTCAAAGAGAAAGTGTTATCTTATCATTGTCATTGCCTAAGCACAAGAAAGGGATGAAATGATTCTTTAGGAAAATCAATTTCATTAGGATTTTAATATCTTATTTTTTTAATCTTTCAATCCTCAAACATCAATGTTGCATAAAAATTAGGCCTTTAATTGGACAAGAGAAGGAAGAGATAGTTTTGGTGTTATCAAGCTAACCATAGCTCAAAATCCAACACTTTTAAATCTTGATTTCAAGAAGGAATTCACCATGTATATTTTTAGTAAATGATGAATTCATCCCATCCATGTTGACACAATCAAATGAAGAGGGTCTTGAATAACCCATTACTTTCTTCAACCAAGGATTACAAGACTATGAGTTAAGATACACTTTTATAGAGAAGCAAGTTCTTGTTTTTATAATAAGCCTTAAAAATTTTAGGCATATCATCTCTAAAATCAAAATACATGTGATTTTTCCACACCCAAGGTCCAAATAAATCCTTTTGAGTAGATATTTTAATGAAAAAGGATCTGGTTATTTAACCAAAATCATGGAATATGATGTCAATATCAAGGTTGCCAAGTTGTTGAGAGGTAAGGGGTTTTGTGAGCATCTAGATATAGACTCATTCAAGGATTCATATGCATGCATAATAAAGTACAAAAAGTGGTCCCTATTCATAGGACAATAAAATCTTGTATCCCTCCATCTCTATCAAATTCAAGTAGACTAACCTTTGATGTAGTGGGGATTGGATTTCATAGGTATGATCTATCCTCCTTCAAGTGTTGGTCATAAATGGGAATTGAATATAATTTATTATTTTAATTGATTGATAGAGGCTTTAGTTCTTAATAAATCTAAGGAAACCATTATGATAGACTTATATGAAGATATAAAAACCAAATTTAGGGTACATTCTACACTTATCTTAGATAATGCAATTGATTTTTTTAGTCCTAGAATAAGTCATTGGTATATGAAACATACATTTCACCTAAGTAATCCTCGAACTATTATCCACAATGAAATGCAGAGTCCACAACAACAATCTCAGTAATGTTATCAATAAGACTATGGTGAAAATCAGAGAACATAGAACATAAAGTTGAATATAACATAATGGGTTGATAGGATCACTCCAAAAATGGCCATTAAAAACTCACCATAAATGCGTATCTATGTAAAATAATCTAAGATTTGGATCTCTCTTGATTTACCAGCTTTAGAGCCTACACATCAGCTTTATATGATGGAGAATGGTACCATGGAGATTAGACTATATGAGTTGATGGATCTACAAGAAATAAGAGGTCATGCCATGCATATTATGGAGTCACAACAATCTCAAACACAGAGGTACTTTGACAAGAAATATATTCCAACAGTATTACAATAAGGTAACCTTATGGTCATGTTAGATAAATATAAGTCAAATACTTTAAGACATATAAAGTTTGACACTTTATGTAGTGGGCCATATGTTATTACTCATTTTAATCATCACAATGCTTTTCATCTCTTAGAACTAAATGGATAAGAATTGCATATCCCATTCAATGGGATACACCTCAACCATTGATATTGAGGTCATCTTTTATCCTATTTTATATAAAAAATTAGGATTTACTATCTCTAAGTCATTCTAACACATGTTACATTTATTGAGCATGTTCATTGTCATATTACGTGTGCTTTTTTTATTTATGTTTTGAAGGTATTTTTAGTTTTTAGATTATTTCAAAATCCAATGTCATATTTGAGTTTAGATTTGGTCTCATAGAGAAGTAATGTTAAGTGACTCCATGCCCAATGATTTCTCTAAGGCCACTAGTCTATATGTTTAGAACTTAAACTATGCTACGAGGTCACTAAAATGTTAGATAATCAATCACCCATAACCAAAGATTATTCAAAACTAGGTAATAGATTCATGTAGTCTTCAGATATCCTTATTTAGAATCATGGCCTGGTGCTATCATTTAGTGTTGTATGTCATCTCAAGGTCTTAAAAGGATCCTATTAGGATGTTAAATCCCAAGTGTGTGTCTTATCTAATCCATTTCATACCATGATCTTTGTAGTTGTCTCTTTCAATACAATTTATCAATGTTGAAGATAACTTTCAAAATATTAAGGTTTCTTTGTGAAATTCAAGGTAGGATTGATTTATGGTGAAGACAAGAAGGTGGTGATCATCCAATAAAGAATTAATATCCAATATGGATAGTTGGAACTAAAATAAAAGATAATTAAGATAAAAACATTTCCATTATAAGCCTTTGGATAAATTAATGTACTTTCGAAGAGATTAAGGTTTCCATAGTTTTATCTTTTATTATTTTTTCCAATGTTGTAATGTAACTCAATGAAGAAACATCAAATAGGAAGGTTTAATATCATGTATAGAGGTAAAAAAAAAAAAATTGGTTTATATGACACTTGTTGAATAGCATATCATATCTCTCTTGCCCATACATCTTACTCAACATGTTACAATACTCCCTTTCTAATGTTAAATCACAGTTCAAACTACCTCACTCATCATTACAATGTTAAAAAATATGTAATAGTGAATATATGGTAGGAAAGATAATATGAAAATATGTTAGTACATTACAACACTATCGTAAAATCTAAGAGGAACTCCATGGCCACTAGTTCACATTTTTAACAAGGTATTTTGGTAGGATAAACAAGTTATCTTTATGAGGAAGGGCAGGTTAATATCTAATGCAAAGTGTTTCAAATCAAATATCAACTTATAATATTTTACAACAGATTTTAAAATCTCATAACACTTAAAACAATAAAAATACAAAAGTTGTAGGTCCTAGAAAGATTAAAACTAAGTCAAACTCTCCATTCTATCATTGGAAAGAAAACAGAGGTTGTTTCATAAATAAAGAGATGAATCATGAAAAAATATCTTACACAATGTTGACCACCACTATTTCTCTTAAATTAATGGTAATAGTTTCTGAATTAGGTGGCAAATCTTTATTAATCATCGTTAAGAAGTTTAGTGCCTCTAAAACCCTCATAAACCACATTATCATAGTTTTCTCCTTAAAATGGAAGGTTTGTTCTTGGTGAATGCATGAAATTTTTTGTTAATTATCTCTTAAACATCCGTGGACTTCTACAACATTGAACCCCACCCAAACTTTCAACGATCATGTTGGTATTAGCTAGAAATGTCATTATTTTGCTATTATAGTGATGACAGGTATGGTGATACAGGGTTGGGATGTCTTTCCATATTGAAAATTTGATTGAGGTAGGTGTACATAATCTTTATAACTTTATTTATTCCTAATAAGTTCTCTTATAACATCCTCAATCAAATATTCAATGCAAAGAATGGTGAAATATCTAGGTATAGGTCTGTAGGATTTGAAAATGGATAGTTTTTTGGTTTGTTGATACTCTTGAAGGGTTTTTGGGCTTATGAAAGAAGTTAAAGCACATGAAATACAGTTTTTCCAAGTAATGAAACCACTTTCAATTTTTAGTCAAGCCCATCTCCATCTGTAAAGTGATCCTCTTGTACTGATCCAATCATGTAGTTCTCAAGTGACAAAGACATTATCCTATAGACAAGCATAATTGATGTTTGATGACGAATCCATTTGCAATGATGTTTGGGACACATAAAGGGAAATTCATAAGGCACTTGAAGAGCATATAACAAGTTGACAAACCTTTTGTGACCAATTGTGTTAAGAAATTGTAAATATAGTGTCTTATTCTTGTTCTTAGTCATGGTAAACTACAAATCCTAAACCATATATGCAATCATGGTTGGAAAGTGCATGAAATCTTAAACACAAATGGGGAGCATTCATGATTTATGTCTTAAATATTGAAGGTGGTAGCAAGTTTTGAACATTTCTCTCTCTTTGATAGTTATTTAGGGTATAATCAAATTTTGGTGCAAGAAGAAGACTAGTATAAGACAACCTTCAAAACAAACTGGGGAACATATGCATATAGAAAAATACCTTTTAGATTTTCCAATCCTAAATCTACATTCCAAAGAGCCATGGCCATGGCATTCTAAGGTTTGTTTAATGATGTAGTGTTGGTTTATTTTTATGATATCATGGTGTTCTCCAACGATGCAAGTGATCATTTGATTTATCACAGTCAGATTTTGGAGAGATGTAGACAGTTTGGATTCTCTCTCAATCCTAAAAAATGTGTATTTGCAGTCCATAAAGGCAAACTCTTGGGTCACATTGTCTTTAGAAAAGGTCTCCCCATAGATCTTGAGAGAGTAAGTGTTATCTTATCCTTGTCATTGTCTAAGCATAAGAATGGGAAGTGCATTCCACATCGATATAATGGATTTGAAGGATCATTTGATTGGGTCACTTGAGACTCCAATGTTGGATCAGTTCTCTTTGGAGTTCATGTTGATTATAATCTCAAAATCAATATATGTGTTTGAAGACTATTTTTTACACTTCAATTATCTTCTTTGGGGATGAGCCTAGGATGGAAATTTTTAGCATATATATATATATATATATATATATATATATGCTGTAGGGAACATAGTTGTGCAGGCTTTACATGGAGCAGTGATTGGTTTCATGCTGTTTCCGAAGAGTTATCAGCCTGAAAAACATCCACTTACACCAAAGATTTACACTGTTCTTCATATTTAGTAGGATTTTTTCACAATATGTTTTATAATGGAAATTTTTGCAATAGGTTTTAGATTCTAATTTTTATGAAGGCAAGAGATTTATTTTTCGATAGTTATGAGAAAACATGGGCTTTCTAACTTTTTATTTGATATTACCTTGAATTTTTTTTAATACGTTTTAGTCATTCAGTGCCTTAATGCCCGAATTATTTGATTCAGACTAAAGAGACGTTGCCAGACCACAATGATCACAGTGCATGCCTTAATAATTATAAAATTAAAATGAAATTTATTGACAGGCAAAGAATCACTCTAATTTCTGGTTTTTCTTTCAACTTTTATTCTGTGCAATGAAAAAATTCTTGCATTTCGACCTTAGAAAATAAATAAGTGATAATGAAGAATGGCATTTACATATGTTTATGTTAGGTACTAAACTTAATCCAGACACATGGACTAGAAGATTTTATATTAATATTTACTAAATATTATTTTATTATTCTCTAAAAAAAACCTTTTAGTTCAAGACAAGAAAAATACTTTCTTTCTTTTGCTATATTATATGGACATAGGCTTCTTGAAAGATCTTGATAATATTTGGTCACAGGTCCAGATGCATTCCTGCTCCATGGATTTCTTGAAATATGATATTCATGACCTCATCACATGATTGCATTGGCAAATGCAACAATTCATGCAATTACTCCTGGGTTAAGGGCCTATGGGTGTCTGAGAAACCTTTCGAAATAGAGAATTGAACCTTTGTGGATCTTGTGGAGAACATGTCTAGTCATCTTGATGCGTTTGTAATTCAAAAAGTTAGTAACCAAAATGATATTCCCTAAATTTACAGGCCCTTGATATATGGATTCCCCAATTCACTTTCCCCATGCATGTTCACTACATTGCTATATCAAGGCATGGTCTGCATTTTGGAATTCAGTTACAGAAACTGACAAACTTGATGAGTTCACAGATTACACTATCAAAGCTCCCATCTTTAATTTTCCTGAAGTGAATAATCATATCAACAGTAAGATGCTGAATTCCAATGTGCCTAATTTAGAGATCAATTTATTTATTTGTAAAAGGAAGTACTTTCGTTTAAAACTAATTTCCTGAGTTTTTCATTGGCTTCATCAATTGTAATGCCCAAAGTATTTGAAGGAGAGATAAATAATTTTGTTATCTTGTAATTTGGGATTGCACAAATTTTTTGATACATTAAATAAGTAATCTCTGATATCAAACATGCATTAAATTTTTTAAATTACCAACAGAATCAGTACATTTCAACAATATGCAATTTCGTATTGTGTAAGCTAAATATCCAGGCTCTTGTTTACAGTCCAAACATAAAATGTTAATATGAAAAAAATGTTATAACAATAGGTGGCTCCGAATTTCAAGATGATGTACCTTGCTTTCCATTCTTATGTTGCAAAAAAATGAATTTTGAATCTAGCAAATATCTTCCAAACAAGTTACAGGCAACCACATGCAATACTGAAGCTCATTTTCGAACTGCAGAAAATAGATTTACTTGTGCCACCCACAAACATCTGCCTTTGCAAAAAAAATTAGGTACTATAGCTACACTGTAACACTTGTTATATATGGCTTTATTAAGATTTAAATACATTTTCATTATTATTTATCGATTATTGGAGTTTCCCCATCTATATGTTATTTATATGTAATAAAGCACAAATGCTGTGTAATTTTATATTAACTTCACATTTATGATAAACACCACGGCATTTACGTTGTAGGAAAATGTGTACGGGACGATATTAAGTGAATTTTGTAGTTAGTATGACTTAACCTAAATCCAATTTAAATTTTAGTTGAATATTTGAAAATGGTTTAATAGGTTATTAATCATCTTGTGTGTATATATATATTTGAATTATTTATATTATTTTATTAAAATTATAATATTTATTATTAATTTTTAATATAAAAATAAAATATATTTAAAAAAAAATAGAATTAAAAAATATATATTAAATAAGATAAAGTTATATACCTTCTTTTAAGAATGATACAGAACATTATGCTTTCAAATGTTACATTTTCTTTCATTTCATTCTTACAAAGGCATATAACATTATCTATCTTACTTGATATAGATTTCTTTAATCCCATTTTGTTTTCATGTATACCTTATTTTTATATAAAATAATATATAATAAATCAAAATTATAGTTTTTAATAAAATATTATTCAAATAATTAAATTTGTTTATTTTTTATATAAAAAAGTATATTAAAAATAAGCATTATAATTTTAAGTAAAATAATGTACAACTAATTCATACATATATATGTATGAATTAGTTATACATTATTTTACTTAAAATTATAATACTTATTTTTTATATACTATTTTATATAAAAAATAGTTTTTGAATTAGTCGTGCACTAATTTATTTAAAATTATAATGCTTATTTATGTATGAATTAGTTTTACACTATTTCACTTATAATTATAATGTTTATTTTTTATATGCTATTTTATATAAAAATAAAATACATTTGAAAAGTAAGATTAAAGAAATACATACCAAAGTAAGATATATAATATTATATACTTTCTTAAAAATAATATAAAAAATAATATTGTCAATTATATTAAACACCTAAAAATGATCTTTAAAAAATTTATTATTTGAAAATTTATATAATTTTATATACTTATCACTTATTTAATTAAATTAAGATTTACTAAGACATTTTGAATTATTATTGATAAAAATAAAAAAATTAAAAATAAATCCTATCATTTATTTCCAAATCCTCACATCCTTATCAACCCCATTTTCTTAAAATAATCTATTAACACGATTTTCAAACATTTTATACGATTCCAATTTTTAACATACATTTGTCAACAATATTTTATCATCAAGATATGTTCAATTGTGCTTCATTACATGAACAACAGTTCGATAACATCGTTTCAAAACCTTTTTTCTCAATAAATTTATTTGATCCTTTTCCTTAAATTAAAAAATAGTTGGCGTGCTTTTTGTATGAACTCACATTTCTTACAAATTTAAATTAAACATTTAATCAGACAATCGAATGCTTATTTTATGATTTGACATTTTAATAAATTAATTTGAAGCATTTTTTCAAACAGTTTAATTTCCTTATATATGATTCCGCATTTTTCATTCATGTCTAAAATACTTTGCCTATATGTTTTGTGTTCAATAATGTTTTTTAGACAAAAGAGTTTGATAGTGTAGTTTGAATAGTATTCTTGAGCATGACCATTAATCATTGTATTCCATAAAATTGTATGTCTTTTAGATTTGTGGTCAACCACAATTTTTCATAGTCATGATATATTTGAGAGTGTTTTTGTTAAATCAAATAATTTATGAACATCATTTGAAATTTTTTTGGTAATATATTTAATTAAATATTTTCTTTTCAAAATAAAAATTAATTACTGTATTTTTCATTTGATCTTATATTTCTCATAAATTTTAAGTATGCATTTTTTAAAATACTTTTTATGTTTATTTTATAATTTCACATTTTCATAATTTTCATTCAAACATTTTGTCAAACAATTCAAATGAATTCTATATAATCATACATTTTACATTGACGTATGCAAAATTTTGAGTACTTTTTTTTTTTACAATTATTGTATGCCATAAAATCACAAGATTTTTTGTCAACTAATTTTTATCACAATAAAGGTATGCTTAAATTCGTTTTTGAAACATTTTTGTCAATTAAATTTTCTCACGGTAAAGGTATGCTTGAAATTTCTTCTCTATGTCCAACATTTGAAAAACATCCTTAAGAATCTTTCTTTCCACAAGTTTCATTGAGCATTTTCATCATACTAATGAATAATTGATGTTCATTATATATGATGTCACATTTACAATAAATTTCAAACAAGAATTTTTTGAAATACTTTGGATACCTATTTTATGATTTCACTTTGAAATATTTTTTTTGAAATGTTTTGTCAAATAGTTTTCCATGACTTCAATACGATTGTATATATTGTGTTGATATATTAAAAAATATTGTTCTTTATCATAAGTTTGAGAATATTTCTTTAGATCAAACAATTGGAGAGAATAATTTAAATAACCATTTTTTTTACATGTCTATAAAATCATTTTAATTCATGTAATCATTTATCTTTGACAGTTTACCTCTATCACATTTTAAAATCTATATTTAATTACTAACATTGCATATCCATTATTCTTCAACACCACCAAAGTATTCCATTTTATCTTATTCCTCTTGACTAACAACTAAAGATTGAATTTACCTTGTAATTTATCACATCATTGTGTTTGGCCATTTGTCATCATGAACGCCCTCTTCTTAACCTATGTTTAATAAAAAAATACCTTATAATAGTCAAACTAAAAAAAATAGTGCCATGAATTAATTTTAATGCACTCATGTCCATCACTATAAAAAATATTTTAAATATGTTATGTTACATATCATTGAATAGATCATGGGTCTTGCATCTACTGTTGTTGTTGTTGTTGTTGTTGTTGTTGTTGTTGTTTTTGTTGTTGTTGTTGTTGTTGTTGTTATTTCTCTATTCCCAATTTTTTTTATTTCTAATCCTCTGATTTCCAAGGAAACCTAGGAATTCCCAAACAACCTTAAAATCTCCCTTGAAAGTTTTGGCTTTATTATACTCTAAATTCTCTTTTTTCTCAAATCTTAAATTTTAAACTTAACATCAATAAAAAAAATAATAGTATGTAATCCCCATATGCCCCACAACACTTATTTTTAAAATAACTAAATGGTTTCTTTCCTTAAAAAATATATATGATTTCTACTTTTAACTCCCTATTTATGTAGTGGGAATCCTTTATAATATTAGTCAAAGAAAGCGAAAAAGGATAAAATACAAAGGCAATGTTCAGAATTAGTGATACAATCAAAGTGTAGCGAAACGTAAATATATAAATTATTTATAGGCATCAATATCCTCATCATTACCAATTTTACTCCCAAATTGGTTCTTTTCCTTACTTTCCTTTCTATATTGGTTTAATTGAATGTTCAATTTTTTAATTTTTTAATTTTTTTTTAAATTAATAGTTGTTCAAAAACTTAAAAATAAAATTTTCAAACATGCCAAGGGATTTTATTGGAATTGGATTTCCTTAAAATTCTCTAATATTTTCAATCCTCCAAATCATATCTATTCCCAATATTAATCTATGAATCCTTAGAGTTTTATTAAAAACACCTTTTGTGTATATTTTTTAATCATTACTTTGAGAAATTTTAACATGATGATTCACATGTCTTTTGATTTAGTATATTTTGTTTAAAAAAAGTTCAAGATTTTTATTTTAAAACCAATAAAAGTACTTTTTGTATGGTTTCAAATTTTCCATATCTTGCATTCAGACATTTTGTCAAATAATTTACATACATATTGGTAAAATCATTGGTGATAGTCAAATTTTATATGATGATTAAACGAATACCAAAATTAACTTTTAATTTGATCTAAAATACTTTTTTTAAACTCAAAAATAAAATCTACTATTAATTGCCATTATAACATCAACATTACTCTCTAAAAACACTCCAACTAAGCATTATAACTTACACCAATTGGGCATCACCTACAAAATTAATCTACATTATACCATTATATAACCATCACATGTGGTCATTTTTTATGATGTCCATCCCTCTTCCTAAAAAAATTTCAAGAAAAAACACATTATAACTATAAAATGGACATAAAAGATAATGTCATCCATTAATTTTTATGCCTTCATAAACATTACACCCCAATTTGCACAACCCTATCTCCTCCCCCATTGTAATACAACCATCAACATAAAAAATAATAATGGATATGTTTCAATACATATCTTTTACCTCATAATGGGTGTTACAAATATATTACTTTTATCTTCTTTATTTAAAGTAAAAATAAAAAATTATGTGCTTCCAAAATATTAAATTTTCATTCTATGACCCTATTGGAATGGGCACACAAGGTCTCCCCAACAACCTTAAAATATACCTCACTTTATTTTAGATATAGTAAATGTTCTCTATTTTTCTCAAACCCTCAATTCTGCTCATAACAAAAACAAGAAGAAAAATAGTATCCATTATTGGCTTGTCCTATAATGCTCATTTTATATTAAAAGAAATGATTTATTTGCTTCTAAAAATATATTAAAACATGATTGTATAGATGATTTTTATGCATCATAATCCTCATCATCTCCCTCTCCTTCCCTAGGTGTTCCCTTTCCCTTTGATTTCTTACTCTACTGGTCTAATTAAATTCATGATCTTCCTATGATTTCTTACTCTATTGGTCTAATTAAATTCATGATCTTCCTACAATGCACATTAATTTTTTGGAAACTAGGGACTATTTGAAAACATAAAAAGGAAACTTTATAAATTAACAAGAAGGTTTTATTTAAAACATATCCATTAAATTTTTATCAATTAAATAAATTTCATAGATTTACAATTCTTGGCATATATTGACCCACACTTGTAGACAACCTCCCTGATCTATTATTATTTTTGGTTTCTTTGATCAACTCCATTAAATATGGTATGCTATCATGTATGTGATAACGTCATGTGGCTCAACCCTTTCATGAACCTTTAACCTTTTTTTCTTAAATTGTGCATGATGCTCCATTTCAAAAGACATATTCAGTGAGTTAGTCAAATTTTTAAAATATATAGCTTGGTATTTAAAAAATTGAACCAATAGTTGAAGATTACATTTTTTCATGTATCAAATAGATTTATTGAATATGTATTCACTAATCCTATAATTCAATTAAATCTTCAAAAACTACTATCAAAAATGGCTTAGGATTAAATAATACATAATTCACAATAGTTAAGATGATAAAGGAAATAGTAATTGATGTTGGTAATATTGAACGTAGAGAAAAACCTTTTAAAATAATTTTAATAGTGTGATCCTTCCATGAAATTCATATTTAACCTAATTTGTCTTACAAATTATTTTCAAGAATGTAAGATTGTGTGTACACCCACATTATAAAAATAAAAATAAAAAGTGTACCTTTTGTCTTGCATTGATCTTTTCCATCACTTCCACTTAGCTTGTTTCTATTTAGTAATATTTATATTGCACCTCCTTCATAAATTTTTTAGTTCTATATTTAAATCATCTTAAAATAATGAACTTACACATGTATTTCTCACCAAAGGATGACCATTGAATAACAACTCATATTTTTACAACATGCATTTCTCCTTACATGACCCTATTAACTCCTATGAAATGTTTGAGATTTTTTATAGCCTTTCAAATAATTATTATTAAATCATAATAAATATTCTTGATAAAATAAATGGGAAAATGTATAAATACATAATGTTTAATAATAATACAATAAAATTACAATTAGATCTAATGGGGAGAAGTATCATTGACAGGGGTGGATTACTTAATACATAGAAGGTCTAGAGATAACTATAAAAAAATAAGAATATTCTAGATGGGAATGATATATAAGGGGAAATAATATAAATAAGATGGAATAATGTGGAGTGGGAATGATTTTTGAATAGAACACTATCCTAGGTTGAATAAAATGAACATTACTCTAACACTGAACCCTCCCTCATAATCTTTATTTCGGTTATAATATTCTAATATGAGTCATGATAACTTGTCTTGATTAGGTACCCATTAAAAATCACATTATATCAACTAAGATTTTTTACATACATATTTAAGAGGAACATCCAAAAGATGTAACATGTCTCAAAATTTTATGAGTTTAATTGTAGAAAATGCTATAGTAAATATATTTTTCAATTTGATCTTGCATTCTAAAAGAATTTAGATATATAACATTTTTTTTTATACCAAGTCAAAAATAAAGTGATAATGGACGTCAATATGTTTTAATCTAGAATGATATACAGGATTTTTGTTCAACCTAATAGTTCTTTGATTATCACATAATATAATAGTTGGATAATATTGAGGAAGACAAACATCATTAACAATCTTCTTCGACACAAATTATTGAGATGCCTTCAAATAACCAATGTATTTAGCTTATGCAGATGAGAGAGAAATGAGTGAGATATAGTATATTTCTTGTTCCTACTCCATGAGATTGGACCTCAACAAAGGTGGAATGATTTTATTGAAGTTGATTTACCATCATATACATATCCTTACTAATTTAGGTTTGCATACTTATTTATATTTAGTTCTAAGTTTATATGTACCTATAATATAATTTATTATTATTTTGGCTCATTTTTAATGATAAAAATGAGGATCTGACATGTACCTAGAAATAATGCCAATTGCATATCTAATATCTTGTCTATTGATAGTAAGGTTTGAGATATTACCAAATAAGTTATAGATATAGTATTCCATCTACTTTCTTCATGTTAGAGTTAGAACATAATTTTACTCCAACTTCACAAGGTGTAGTAGATATTTTATACTCAAACAAATTAAATTGTATTAATACTTCAAAGGCATATTTAAATTGATAAAAAAATATCCTATCTTCTTATTTCCATACTTGTATACCCAAAAATCAATGCATTAAACTTGAATCACTTATTTAATTTTTTTTTTTTGAGTTGTTCCTTAGTTTCTATAATGTATTACATATGATCCATTTTAATAATTAGGAAAACAACATAAAATATATAAACAAAAAATTGAATATCATTATGTTTCACATACATATCTGGATCAACTTTAAGTTTTTTGAATCTTACTTCTAAAAAATACTCATTTATTTTGGATTATAATGACTTTTTCAATCTACAAATTATATGTTATTCACTAGGTTTACTAAAACATGGTGGATGTTAAATGTATATTTATTCCTTTAAATATCCATGTAAAATATCACTCTTAACATCCATTTGATGAATTTTCCATTCATATTTTTTAGATAAGGAAACTATCATATGAATGGAAATCATTTTAGATATTAGATAATTTTATTTATTAAAATCAACACCTTATGTTTTTTAAAAATCGTTAATCCACCAAAATTGCATTGTTCTTCACCATGACTCCATCTGATGCATTTTTTTTTTTGGAAATCCATCTACAATGAACAACATTTTTTACTTTGGAAGGGTCATCAACTCCTATGTGTCATTTTTCATTAGAGAGTTTTACTCATCTTGAATTTTTACTTATCATTAATATTTTTATTTTTATTCATCATATGTGTTTGGATAATCAACCTACATCACCCTTTTCATGCAAAGATATTTACAATAAAAAACTATTTAGAATGTTTTTGTTATATTTCTTGCATACTTCTTATCTTTCTTGTGTTGTCATTACCACATTAATGTTATGCCTTAATTTGAATCCATATTTATTATATTGATAACGCTACACATTCATTTGAATAAAAAATATTATTAAACTTGTAATATTCAATAAACGTTTGAACATAATATGGTTTAGTGGAATCATCACTATTAACAATTTCCACATTGATCCATACAATAATTTTAATATGAATTTGTTTAGTTTCAGGATTATAAAACCTACATGCTTTTGACTCCTCACTATACCCAATATTTACATACTTATAAATATATTATCTTTCTTTATACTTTTTCTAGTAAGGAATATAACCATATGCATTACAACCAAAGACTCGAAAGTGAGAGACTATGGGTTTTCTACCACTATATGCATGTTTGTGAATTACTCTAGCCCATAATTTAATTTTTGTATTTCTAGATTATAACATACATATATCCATTTCCATCAAATTCCTATTATTAATTTTCATGATCCCATTTTATTGAGATGTATAAGAAATAATGCATTATTTATTTATACCATGATGTGTGCAAAAATCTAGGAAATATTTATTTATATGTTTTTTTTCCTATATCTATCCTTAATATCCTTTAATACCTTCCATTTTTTGGTAAAAAAATTAAATTATTTGAATTTATCAAGCACTTCAATCTTTTTTTGGAGAAAATATACTTAAATTATTCTACTACAGCCATCTATGAACTTTAGTACATATCTTGATCCTATAAGTGAAGGTGTTTTAAGCTCCATTACATCACTATAAACCGAATGCAATGGAGCCTTTTGTCTTCAAGACAATACTTGAGGAAAGATTTATACATGTTTCTTTTACATATCACAATCTTCACACATGATGTATTATTGAGAGAATTTGGGAAGCCAATAGACCATTTTATTTTTTTCTACAAGTCCAAGAATTTGATAATTAAGATATCCCAGGTGCATATAGCATAAAATATAAATATCATTATGATTTTTCATAGAAAACATATGCCTATCTTCACACTTAGAGTTAAATTCTAGAAATATGTACAATCTGTATCTAACTATGCCTATGGAAGTGACCTTATGTTTATCACTAAAACATTTAATTAGGAATTCATCATTATAGAAATCTATTTGGTATCCTTGATTTAGAATTTCAAATACCAAAATAACATTTTTTAAAGTTTGAAACAAACATCACATTCTTAGAAACACCAAAATCCACTTTAAATTTTCTAGCCACTTTGACTTCTAAAACATTATTATTAGTTGAGAAGATTTTTTATTTAATGTTATAACTACTCAAAGATTCATTTTTTCTTCATTACAAGACACATATTATGTAACACCTGAACCAATGACCCAATAAACCTTATAATAAATATTCACATTATTAACCACATAGAGAGCAGTGATTTTGGAATCATAATTTTTATAAAACATGTTTATCTTCCTTTATGTATAATTGATCATCTTGTAACATTCATTAGCTTTGTCACCTAGCTTACCATAATTTTACATTTATATTTGGTCATATCTATATGATTATCTTGATTCTTAGATGAGTTGTACCTATTTTCACGATTATAATTCCTCTCTCTCTTGACTTATGTTGACTGTCTTAAGACTTATTGTTGTTAGTTTGTCCATTTTTCATGAAGGCCCAAGAATCATCATTGAGAGTTTCAATTTCCTTAATTAGATAATTTTCTTCCTTTGATAACTTAGAGAATAGATATTCATATTGGATCATTTTTAATTTTTCAATAGTATATAGGTGTGTTATAAATGGTTGGAAGGCTGTTGGTAGTTTTTAATATTATTTACACTAAAATCTTATCATCTTACTCTCTTAAAGACAAGCAAGTTGATATTTATTTTCCTTTATCTTTTTTAAATGAGTAACTTATTCTTATGTGTCTGAAATTGTTGTATTATGAAATTCCTTAGTGATAGTTAGTAAGTATACAACACCTAAATTTTCATGTGTGCTCTTTAGGGTAGCTCATACCTTCATTTTCCTTCTCTCATTATGAACTTATGAAAATACCTCATTCAAGAGAGATTTATCTGTGTCATTATCATTTTGTCTCTTTATTCCAATTATATTGATCATTGTCAAGGTTTAAGGGAAAATTTTCCATGTCAATAACAAGATCATAAAAACTCTTAAGAGTTATAAACATCTCCATACAAAATACTCAATCCTAATAGTTTTTTTCATTTAATTTAATTTCTAACTGAAACATATTGCAAGATTCCACTTTGAATAACTCTTTTGTTTAGAAAATAATTATTTTAAATAGACAAGAAGGTCTTTTCACAAATATGTAATCCCCCTTTTGAAAAATATGAAAAAAAATCTTAGAAAAAGTATTATTTTCAATCTTTGACAAATAAAAACATTCTTCCCATAATAATTTGATAAAATTCAAAACTAGTTGAGGCTATCAACTCCTTTGAACTATTATATTAAATTATTTTACCAAAAATACATCCACATTTTGAGGAAATATTTTAGAATAGACCCATGCCAAATTCTATCCACTACCGAAGCTTAGTTAATACAACACCACAAAGCATAAAACAATTCACCTAAAGTTGGCTAGCTGGTTGTGATAACTTGAAATGGAAATGATTCAAATTGAATTGATCTTACAAGTTCAAAGTTTCATGAGTTAGAGGAGGTTGAAGTGCTATTAATTTTTTAGGATATAAGAATAGGATCATGCTTGAAAAATTTCTTTGTTGGGTAGAACATTTTTATCAATGACACACTCCAACCTTTATCTCAATGGCTTGCTAACTCTACTCTACAAAGTCAAACACTAAGACAAATTTATCACTTAGGAAAAAGAGTGATGGTGAATGTCATTTTTAGTTTAGAGGTGATGATATCAAGCAGTGACCATAGAGGATATACCAAAGCAAAAAAATAACCTTGCTATCATGCCTTGATAAAAGAACTAGGAAAATGTATAAATACACAATATTTATTTATAATACAATAAAATTCAAAATTAGATATAAGGGGGTTGAGTCTAGTTGAGAAGGTAGAGCTTAACCAACATGCACTAATGAATAATATGAGTCAATCATGATTATAGTTTTTGTGATGATGATTATAGCTAACCAAACCCACTATTATTACCATCGATTCCACCACTAAGAAAAGTCATCACTACATGTAACCATCACCATCATCTCCACTAACTGCCAAGATGACAATACCATGGACCATGACCATATAGGTGTCACTAATTATGTCACATGACATAAACCCATCATATCATATGAATGATTCAATGGTAAACCCTGATTATCATGTCCTATTATCATTAACCATGAACCTCCTATGGACTTATTATTATTCAATTAAAGACTAAAGGCCAAACATATATCATTTACTATTTATTTGTTTTTGGATCCAAGGTGGAGGTAGATAGTTCAAGTGTAGTTGATTATAAGAAGGTTGGAAACTTTTAGGTTTTATCCCAGGTTTAAACTAGTCTATTCTACTAAGTTTTAAAATTTGATAAAATATGCAAATTTTGATAAAATATGCAAATTTTGATAAAATATGCAAATTTTGATAAAATTAGATAAACCAATTGAGAATCTTTATGAATACATCAATCTTTCCATCTTTTATTATTTTGATAAAGTCATTCATATTTATGGTTACATTAGATTTAGGGATGCATAAAATGTGCATATGACCTAGCATAAAATGTTCATATATGTCTATAACCCCATCAGAGATAGAACCTTTTAATATAAGGGCAAGTGGACATTGACTATTTCCAACCAAGGAATAAGTTAAATAAGGAAAGAAATAGCAAAGTTTTTATAAAAATGTGAAAAAATTGAATCCATAACTTATTAATACAGACAAAATTCAAAACATATGAACCAAGATTACATATGGGGGAAAAAAGAAAATGCTTCACAAAAGCACATTCATAGTTTTTTTGTAAGCCTCATTGGCATGAAAGTGATAGAGATCATAAATTATTCATATAAAAATATAAATAAAAGTAGTAAAGATTCTAATAAATCTTTGAAAAAGACTTTTGTCTTCATTTTACCTATACCTACTATTTCTTGGTCCCTCTTTCTCCTCGACAAAGTCTTACTATACATAAGGATAATTTCACTCAATATTTTGTCTCTGCTAAGAAGTTATTTTTATACATAAGGACAAGATGTATTATGTAGGTTCATATGAACTAAAAATTTGATAAATAAGGTTGAATAGGGTGTATAGGAGCCTATATAGTATTTTTAAAGCTTTAAAATCTTGAGCTCTATTTTTAATTCATGTGTTTTTATGTTTTCAAGTGCCTACATGCACTCTAATCTTATTCACAAGGTGTGTGGATGAAGCTTCATAGTGCTTTCTGATGGTTTCATCATTTATGTGTGCTTTTAAGTACATTTAAAGGGTTATTCTTATCATATTTCATGTGTTTGTGTAGACTTCCACTTTTTAAGAGTGCGTCAATCCATATTTACTATACTCCCATTATACTTTATAGTCTATACTTATTCTTGTTGACTTCTTCCTTTATAATGTCCACCATTTTTTTTTAAATATTACCACCAATATTTTTGATATAAGGTCCAAATAAAATTAATTTTTTGGTATACAATCTCCATGGACTTGATATTTTGGCCTTCAACAATGTTATTGCTAACATTTGAAATTTACAATAAGCATGTTTTGATTATTTTAAGGTTTTCAAAATTTAATGTATCCATTACATGTTCTCTATCTCATCTAATACATATAAACGTTCAATTAACTTATCCATGAATCACCACATGAGGAATTACCGTATTATATAGAATGTTTCCAAATCAATTGGTATGTTATGTTTTGATAATGTGGAAAAATAATCTCTGCTTTGGAAAATTATACTATCTAGAGAAAATGTAATGCCTTCTCATATGTAAATTTCCTTTTTCAAAGATCATAATACATACTTTCAATATATGGTTTCAATTTTATGAACAATGATTTCCCTAATTATTCCATGACTATTAAGTTACATTTCTAAGTACTTGGATTATCCTTCCTACTGGCACACATTTTACTCTCTTGGTGACCTTTACGGTTATTTAATTAATGGTAAGATAATAATATGTAAAATGCTCAATATTTATGAATGTTTCATCCATATTTTTATTTGCTACATGTTTTTCTAAACTATAGGGGGAGGAGCTAGAGAAGATCGAAGGTGAAGAGGGTGTCTATGAAGTACCCAATGACTATTTATCAAGAGTTATATGAGAACCTTTGGATTTCATTAATGTTTGATTGTTCCTCATGTTAAATAATGTGTATTTCTTCCCTATTACAACAAAAAAAATTAGAATAATTTTGATATACCATATATTTATCTACATTCCTTTTTTTGTGTGTGTTTTAGATATAAGGGGTGGAGTAGAGACATATGGATGTGGGTGATACTCACCTACATAATGAATTTATCCTAAAAATGTGAATATTTATTGTATTATCTCTTTTATTTTCCATGTTTATATATATTTATTATTAAATATATGTTTGGAGTCACATATATATGTCAACCTATGCGGTAAGATGAGGTGGAGTCATATGACCTTGATGACAATGATGATGAGGATTTTGATGGTGATGATGATATTGAATAGATTTTGAATGCTTCATAATTTTAAATGGGGGATGAATTGAATGTTGTAAGAACATTTTATTATCTTTGATGACATTATCTTCTATTTATTGATTTATGCTTTTACGATTTTAATGTTTTTGATGACATTATAATTTTTTTATTGATTTATGATTTTAACCTCACATGTCTTCTTCCTTTAATGATAGTATGTAAGGGATTAAATTATCAAGGATTAGGGTATTTAAAGGAGAAATGTGCACCTTTTCTTGTCCAGTCCATGTGACACATTTAGAGTTGATGGTGGCTATCCATTATGGTTATGAGATATAATTAAATTCACCATCATAAGATTCATGGTTGGCATCCCATTCTAAGGAGGCCCCTTGAATATGATGGAAATGGGAAATGGAACCTAAATGGAAGAGAAATCATGAAATCACCAAGAAAAAGGAGGTCAATAGAGTGACTCTTAAAAAACCAAAGAATCATCAAGAGAAACTAGATGGAAATATTATGGTTGGCTAGGGAGAATGTCTTCAAGTTATGTTATCTAAAAAATATAACCTTGAAGTATATCAATGCCGAGATGGGTGTATATGATTTGAGTGAAAACATGGCATGGAGAAGGTAATACTAAATTTAGTGAAGAAACTATCATCAAAAAATTGAGTGATAAAGATAACAGGTGGAGAAAAAGTAAGGTGCATGCAACAATGGACACCAAGGTAAATGCATTTTAGTCATTGGTTTTCATGAAGTTAAATTTAATTTTAATTAATCTTACTCAATATTAATATTGATATATTTACAATAATCACCTTTTTGAATTTCATAAGGATGACCCTCAATCTCATTATAGTGATGAAGATCACATTTTTTTGAGATAAATGCATTTGTAGAATGGTATATGATATGTTTTTTTAAGGGTGGCATAAAAAATGAAAGTGTACATGATAGGTTACCTCACAAATTTATATTGTACTTATTATGATGACTACATATTATATACACTCTTATTTGTTTACCCTACCTTTATTTTAACCCTATGATTAAATATTTTGATAATAATTTATATTGTTATTACATATAGGATTTTGTTGGAGATGAGTTTGTTCAGTCATAGAGATTGATGGACCATGTTAAGGAGGTATGATAGTTACTTCTTATTTACCTTTCCTAACAAGTTTATTCTTCATGTTGATCTCTTATTCCTACCTTTTTTTAAAAATTTCAAATCAATACATTTTCAAATTTAGGTGTCCAAGGTGATATATGCATATATGTGAATTCATGTGGTTGACCCCTTCCACTTCTTTATCCATTTGAATAGTCTAAATGTCTAATGTATTAATGTTCATATTGTCTTATGGTTATTGCCTTGGACATTATTATTTAGATACATAAATTTTGGCATAATATGTAAGACATGTATGATGTGTGTTTAAACATATTATTTGGATAAGACATTAAAATACAAATACTTCATTTATGGTTAGTGTTTGAAATAAAGTTTCTTTATTTATGTACAACTTAAGCAATGGTTTGGTGGTTAATTTTCATTTATCGATGTCTTAGATAATGATGCATGGTTGAATGATGTAATGTTTTTCCCATATACTCATCAAATATTTTTTATGTGTATGGTATGTGATGTTGTTAACAGGAAATCTATCATGTTCACATGCATACCTTATTCTCCATTCATTGTTTCAATTATTGATGACAAAGTACACATGTATATATGCCTCTATAAAAGTAACTATGGTGAGAATGAGTGCTATATAATATTTTTATGCATGGCTTGTTTATCTATAATTACTTTGTCTTATATCATGCATTTATCTATTCAGGCAATGGACACAAAAATTGTTGATGTATATGTGTCACGGTTACAAGTAGGGGAGGAAGGGTTAGAAGGAATTCAATAGCCAAATACATTATAATGACCATGGCATAGGTGGATAATAATGGTATTCTCTATTTTTTTTAGTGTTTCAAATTAATTTTCAAACTCATCATTATCCATTGTAACATGTATTACATTTCATATCACTTGCCCACTTTTGTCATTTGTCTACAGTGGGCTAATATAATGATTTATCTATTTTATTTTAATCTACAAAAATACATATGTGTAAATAAATTATTCTTAATATAAAAAAATTGGATGTTCTTTGATGTTTACTATTCTCAAACAACGGATTAATCTCATAGACCATTGTTCATGTCTAGATTTTTTTATATATTATTACTAATGAAAATATTAAATGTTTTCATTGTCTTTTACATGTATTTTTTTGTAAATGAAATCCCAAATATAGCAGATAATATGGATTATAAATTTGTAGAGGACATAGAAGAACTTCTCACAAGGATGAGATTTTAAAACACAATGGGTGCAGAAGAACATCTTGGTTTAAAATTGTCACTAGCAGCCATAAAAAACAATCACGCAGGAAAGAAAACTAGTTTTTGTCTAAACTTCTTGATGGTGCGAGGGAAAAGGTTATAAATTTTGAAGGTGCATTGGCTGAACAGAACAGAGAGCTCAATAAGTTACATTGTACACTTGTCACACTAAGGGATGATAATATGGACACTAAAATAATGTCTGTCAATCTAGAAGTTACCCATACCTACACAAGAGAACTCTATGATGTAAGGGCAAAGACTTTGTGGGCCATACAATTAAATAATGAAGGAATAGTTTCCATATATCAGTACCAATTATAGATTTTCAAAGAAGACATATACATATATATATATATATATATATATGTATATATAAATATATATATGTATATATATATATATATATATATGTATATATATATATGTATATATATATATATGTATGTATATATATATATATATATGTATGTATATATATATATATATGTATATATATATATATATATATATGTATATATATATATATATGTATATATATATATATATGTATATATATATATATGTATATATATATATATGTATATGTATATATATATATGTATATATATATATATATATGTATATATATACACACACACACACACAGATATATATATATATATATATATATATATATATATATATATATATATATATATATATATATATATATATATGTATATATATATATATTGCTTGCACAATTTAATTTAATATATCCAAATAGATGTGGTATTCCATATACAACAATGATAATTAGTTGTGTGTAATGTCTGATGTGTTTGGTATTCCATATATGCTTATGACTTTGGATGCAAATCAATTGAAACACTTGTTTATTCATATTTTAATCTAAAAAATAAATACATGTTTGCCACCACTTGCTGGTTATTATGTATTTATGTTGTTTATGAATGAACAAATGATTAGGATTTCATCTTTATTGAAGTAATTTTAAACTTGCATCAGGGCTTATACTATTCAAACTCTTACTACTCTATTTTTCTAAAAATACATAATTAAGATAGCCCCTTAAGACATGTGTAGGTTAATGCATGAATTGAATTTGAAGATTTTCATAGTTTAAGGAGTCTTATAATGCTCTATTACAAGTATCACAATGATTAAAAAATGTTCAAGGCTTCATCAACAATCTAAAAGAAGCTCTCAGCCTGAGTGTAACTTGAAAAACACTTGAACATGGTTTGGACATGGGAAAAGATACATACTTTCATTTATAACTAGTGAAAATCATCTAATCTTTTTAAAAAGATGATATAATGTGTTGAGGATCCATTCTAAGTATTGGAAAGTAGTGAGATCTCTAGTAAAAGAACCTTAAGAGGACTTGTTCAAATTTTTTGTAGGTACATGTTAAGAGACCTAGAAAAGAATGACAAATGGTTATTTAGCAATGTATTTTGACTCCAAATCATGTATAAATGTTTTTTTATGATAGTTAATCACTATAAATTTGTTTTATAATTATTTCCAAGTGATTTGTATAATGTCAAAGAAGTTCATTTACAAGTTGACTATATAGAAGGCAAAATGGACATAGAAGGGAACATGACTTGAAGTTTCACTTCATTATTTGACTCTCAATCTAGTTTTAAGGTATGTCAGTGTTGTATTAGTTCTTTAAAATTGGTTTATATGATATATCAGTTCATTTGGTGTTTTTTTCATGATCTTAAAGAATCTAATGTAGAATTTGCAAGATTTACAGGCCTAGGAAAGAATAAAGTGAATAAGGAAATAAAATCTATGCAATACACAAAATTATTATGTTTTTCACCAAAATATGTATCAAAAGATGAAAAACTAATAAAATTAATTCAAGAGGAACTTAAAAACATATATATTCCTTCATAATGTCAATATACTTGTATAGACCTACTTGCATACATCTACATTTTCATACACAGTCATGACAATAGTGCTTAAGGGCACAAATAAATAGTCACTTTAAATAAGACAACACACAAACATATATAAATGAACATTATAATCCCCTTTCTATCTGATTAAATCCTTTTCTTAATTGATCAAAAAATTAAACATTATGATAGACCTATGGTAAAAATCTAACACATTTTGGATCAATATGGTTAAATTCAAAACTGAAGGTAGAATTTCAATGCTATGAGTTAGAATCATAACTTAAAGTAATATACAAAAAAATATGTAATTTTCTAACCATAAAATAAACATTTTAAAACATACCTGATTTCAAGACTATATACTATGTATCAATATTCAAAGATACTTCTATATAATTGTACTATTCACTTTGAGAACCATCATTATCATCCAGTCGATCATAGTCGCCATCATTTCCATCATCTAAAATCGATATGAAGAATTAAAGTGGTTTTGTTCTTTAAATCCTTTGCTTGGGTTAGATGAGAGGAAAATTAATGAGGTGGGAGATTGCGTACCTCTTCCACAATGCTACATATGGCTAGGTTGGATAAAGTCTAGAGGCATCAAAGTGGCTATTTAAAATGTTGTATAGTTTGAAATGCACTTAGAATGGTATTTTATCACCAATAAATATATTCCATACCTAATATAGATACACATACACATCTAGATCGTTTCACACCTTTGTTGGGAGGAATTTCTCCATCAAGGGCCTCAAACTCCTGAGAATGGCACTAGGAGTATCCCACACATTAGGCAAAATGCCATAATCCTCTAGCCATTCATATGACCACTATAGGTAGAAGTCAGTATCAGGAATGTTAATAAATACCACATACTCATAACTCACCATACGAATGTGGTAAGAAGGATATTCCATGTTATAACTCATAATAACATTTAACCATTATAATCCATGAAGATGGATGAATTTTGTAGTGTATATAAACCCATTTTATTTGATAGAAGTGGACACCACACATAAGATTTGGTACATTATTTCATGTTCCACATTTAGCTCCTCCAATATATTTTTTTCTTAATGAATTTTTTGAGTTACTCTCTTATTTCCACAACACTCCCCATGTTTTTAATTTTAGTGCCACCTACCAGACAATAATAAAAATTATTTAGTAATAATTTCTAAAAAAAAATCAAAAATTGTAATTAATTATTTTGCATGTAGTAATCAACATAATTAAATGTTATGTGTAACAAACATGTAGAAATTAGCGTAGATAATTTTCAAAAATTTCACAAACTATTATATGGAACTAGTTAAATTTCAAGAGAATGAAAATGCTCTATACAAGTGTCAATTACTGAACAAACAAAAATAATGATGTAGAGTATCATTACTTAGTTTAGGTGTTAAGTCTGTAGCAAAATATAAATTTACTCTACCTACAAGTGTAAATTCTACACTAAATTATATATTCTCCATGGATTTAATATAGAAACAAGTATTTTTAACATTTTTTTGTGTCTAGTGAAGAGAAGAATGCAAGTGGAATGATTGAGGAGTCATGGCTTCATAATGAAGTAATTTTTTTGTATTTGGGAAAGAGTTCAAGAGGTAGGTGAATGACTATGTATTATAGAATTCTTTGAGATACTTTTAATTCTTTTATGGATTAATGTCATTCTTTAATTGGATTAGTATCATTTTTTTAGGAAGTAATAGAATTGTTCATGGATTAATAGCATTGTTTGATGTTAATTATGATGTTTTAAAATGTAGTGTAAATAAAAAGTTCCCCATTAGAAGAAAGATTATCCTAACATGAAAATTGAGGTCTACCAATTTTATATATAACAACACTTGAAGGTCATTGTAATGCAAATATAGTTTTAAGAGGTTGTATTGAGTTTGGATAGATATTAGATATGTATTATATCTATAGGAAAAGGATTATGATTCATTTAAATGAAAAACACCCTTAACTTCTTCACCTAGTCTTGTTTTAGGCATTAAAACAATGCATTCTATTCTTGTTGAAGGTGTTTATTTGTGTTTAATAGTGGTAAGGTATGGTCTAGTATGGATTGGGTGACTGTATGCATGATTTAATACTAGAATAACTTATTAGAGTATGGATGGTTTACATATGTTGTAGAGGGTGTCTCAAATCTCTTTAATGTGAAGGTGGCAAGAAGAGATACATTTTGCATTCCCCGATGGATATAAATATCAAAATTGCATGTTAGAGTGGTAGGCTATGATAGTAGTGTGAATATGGAGATTAGAAAGAGAATAAATTCATAGGATGCTGAGATATAGAACCAATAAAATCAAGAAAGGAAAAAAAATGTTACATAAATATGGCCTTTCTTCATAAGTTTTGTATATATCTATTATGTTGAATAGAGATAGTAACAAATGAAAATGTTTTATTAATAGAGTATGGTAATTATATTTTACTTATTGATTTGTATCTATTACTACATTATTTAGCATATTTTCAATGGATGGGGTTTTTTATGCCCTACCTATAGGTGTGAAAAGACAAGGGAAACCCATCAGAACTCTGTGTGTGGATAGATAAAAATGATAGACAAATCACAATTAGTGATGTGTGTTCAGAGGTGATTAAATGGTGGTGGATAGAAATTAATATTGAGAGTTTGTATAGGTGATTAAAGTCCCCTTATAAGTTTAGTAAACCCTTAGAAGTGTATAAGTTTTAATTGAATCTTTAATTAATCTTTAAAGTACTCAAATGTATGTATCTATGAATGTTAGAGAATTTAGTGATGAATTCTTAGAAAATAACTATTGGAGGGAGTTTAGTAATTTTTGAGCATCCAATATATAATTATAATAAGTGAGGGAAATTTTATAACAATCATTATATACCACCTTGTTACTCATCGTGCTTGCACAATTTTCATATTCATCAAAATTTGGCCATCTTGCCTTTTAAGACCTTGAATGCCATATTGAGAGTAACCATTGGAGACATTAAGTGTTGTGTGGATAGACCCTACACTATATTTAAATCCTTTTTACTTCCCATATTTATATTGGAAGTAAAAGAAACAAGTCAATTCCATGCATACTGTCTTAGGAATACATCATAATTATACATTTTTGTTTGTTGAGGCTTCCCTGGGATTGAATAGGGAGAGTTAACTCTTGAAAATGGTGAATCATGTTGGTATAGACTTGGGATAGGTCTTATAAGTGTCATAAACTCCAAAAGAATTTTTTTATGTGTTCTTGGACTTATACAAACCTACCAAGACAAAGGTTAGGGTTTCATTATTGTGAATCCTATAACATATGTTCCCTTCATAGAAATTTGACAAAACATGGATATTGTATGTGTTTATAGGTGTTTTACATGCTTCATGGGGTATCCATATTAAGTGATACCATATAATATAGTTTAAAGTGTTGTGCAAATAGACCAGACATAAGGAAGCGTAAAGATGACCTACATCCAAAAAAATAGACTGAGTTCAAAGGATGTCTTAGAGATTGAAGTCTTAAAACTATTGGAAAAGATGAATAGATAAAAAGGGTGTCCAAAAGTGTCGTAATTTATTAGAGATGATCTGTATATCCTCTTAGATAAGGAGGTTTATATATTTTCAATGTTACAATGAAGAGTAGGCTTGTATGAGCATTAGGGGCATTCAAAGGTTTTGGAGAGTGTGTAGATGATCTAAGATTTTTCTAGACTGATGTGATAAAATGAGGACATATATGGTGAGTGCTTATTTTCATTTATTTTGAATTAAGTTTGAGGTTTTGGATCAAGGAGGAACTAATGAAGAGAAGAATGAAAGTGGAATGATTGAGGAGACATGGTTTAGAGGTGAATTTAACTATTTAGATAAGGAAAAGAGTTCAAGAGTTAGGTGAATGACCATGTGAAGTCCTAGTTATGAATATAGAACATCGAATAATGAATTAGGCATTGAGGCCAAGGGAGATATATGAGGATTATCATGTTTGGTACAATAGTGGAGATTCAATATATAAATGTAATGGTTGACGTAATGGCTTAGATGATGGTTGTGTATGTCAAGGAGTGAGAGAGAGAGAATGCATGGATGGTATAAGGGTGATATTCTATAAGATAAAAAAATTAATGTATAAATACAAGAGGCTTAAGTGAATCATAAAATTAAGAATAGATTAAATGAATGCACCAAGAAATAATGTTTCTACAAGATAAATCCAAACATAGGTGATGAAAGACATTCAAAGCTAGAAATCAAAACATAGAGAGTTAAAGATGATGGAATACGTCCAAGGGATTTGATGGAGTCATTTTTTTTGCATGTGTGAGGCACTGTTGTACAAGACTTTAACCCAAAATGACTATTATATACCTAAAAATATAGTTCTTGAAGGATTTTCATGGAATGTTGCTGAGTGAGACCTGGTAAAGTCCCTTGAAAACCATCATTTAAATGGAAAAGGTAGGCAAAGAATCCACTAAATATGAAAGAATGGGATTGAATTCAAGTATTAGAGTGGGGAACATAAAGAAATAAGTTCTAGGCATGCACATTCATTATAAAACCTATGTGTTATAAACTAAAATTTTTTTAGCATGCATGTAAGTTGAGAACATTTTTGACTTGTATTTGAAAGAATGCTCATATGGACACCTAATTTCAAGTATGGGAATGTGCATAGTATCATGTACAATTATTAACTTTAAATGTCATTTGAAAAATACTTTAACAAATAGTAAATTTATGCAACATATTACCATATGTGGTTAGTCTAAGAGAACCATTCACCTTTAAAATATTCTATTTTTTTTCAGTTTCAAATACAACTGATAATGCATCAAATGAATATAATTACATTAGAAGATATAATAATAGCATATTATTTATGACTATATATGCATTTATTGTTGTTATGATGTCATTGAAACCTACAAAGGGTTTCAACCAAAATGTATTATCTCTATTATGTCCATCACTATCTCACATTATTGTCCTACTAAGATCAACATCCGAAACTTGTAATTTTTAATTATTAAAAGGTGGGTTTGGAAAAAGTGTTCTCCTATGACATGCTCTAATGTCTACATCTATTCATATTTTCTATTAACTCCCTATATCTGTGTGTCAAAGTACAACGGCCATCCTAGAATATTTTGAATGGATGAGCCGTCAGTTGTTGTAAATTTGATATCACCCTACTCTGCACCTTGTTATAAAAATGTGCCATATAGTTTTTGAAGAATGACATAGTTTCTATGGTTCTATCTACTGCACAACATCTCTCAAATATCTCTCATGCCCTGCATATCATGGCATTAACATCATAAAATCCAACAATATATAATATCTATTAATAAAATGAAAATCATCTAGTTATAAATAAAAAAAAGTATGAAAAACATATGACTATAAGTAGTTACTAGACTTACATTATTAGCCTCCCTCGGCTAGTTTTTATTGCAATTCACCACACCTTCTAGTTTATGTCTTGATCCTTGCATATCCATATCTGATACACCATGTATTTTGGTGTGCAAACCTTTGACATCCATGCCTTCTTCTCCCTTATTTTGAATTCAAACTCTATTTTCCATGACCTAGGCAACCAAAACATACTACAAAAATGATAGTCACCTCAAATTTATAAATACATATAGAATGGAAGGCGGGGGAAATAAAACTTACATGGTACTCAAAATCAATATTTTTGATGCTCTTTTTAATACCATGCACTGTTGGTACATCCTCTATAACTACCTGACTTGTAATTTTTATGATCAGGTCCACCTTGACCACATGCTTACAAGTTTATACTTAAAATGAAAATAAGCAATTTCACATTGATATAGAAGGCATTACATTGAATATGCAATAATTCAATGTCTCATATTTCATACTTTACACCCAAGTTGTATGAGGGTTGCTATTGTAGAAAGTAACACGAAAATATTGGATTTAGAAATCCCATACGCATGAAATATTTTCAAGTATCTCTACTTTAAAGTTCCTATAGAATCTGGTGTCCTTGCATAACTTTAGCCACCAATAATATAGTAAACCAATGTTTTTCATTGGTGAATTGACCAATCTACCCTATGATGTGTAGAAGTTCTTAATGTGCTTAGGAATTGACATACTAAATGGATGGTAAGATTTTATAACTGCATTGGTATCTTTCCCATCATGTAAAAGTATCTAATAATATTACAACCACATTTCAACTCTATTTTCCCAATGTTGTTCTCAATATTCAACAAAAGTGGACTGAGAGGAGGGATATATTTCAAAAAAAAATTTAGACTCCTTCATAGCCATGTCCTCATCAACAAAACTATGAATTATGAACCCAAACTCAACAAACATCACATGTCTTACATGATCATCATTCACCTTTGCTATCAAACTCTTCAGCCATGCATAATAAACATGCCAAATGTACAAGGATACATCGTATTTTAATGTTTCCCTACATAACACAATAGTTTTGAATAAGTTAATGTAATAAGGTGGGGATATTGTCTAATAACATCTAAATATGAAATCCATGATATATGAAGGATTACTGCTGACACACCTAATAGCTTTTATCTCCAAACTAGAATTATCGACCATGAATGAACTAATTGTCCATTAAATGTCTTTTAAATACACTATTTTAATAAAAATTAGCATCCATTGTCTTATGTCAACAATACAAGACCAAAACATAATGACACATGCAATGGACACATCTTCATATTTGGAATCAAATGCCAAAAATGTGTATAATTAGAACTATAAAATAATTAGATTGGAAAATATAATATTATTCGAAACATTAGAAAAAATAATATTATCAACTACTCTTACAAACATTAGCATAATACCTTAATTGCGTTTATCCCAAACATTGCATCCATTACCAATAAGTTACACTTCCCAAATCTCAACAACCATTATAGCTTGTGTGGGAGTTTGATGCCCAATGCTAATAGGATATCCCCATCCTAATCAATCTCTCCCCCTTTGTATCCCTAAAAGAAAAACCACCTCTGAGGATTCATCAGCACCCAGTCCTGAACACTTTTTATATCTTTATCATTATACCCATATTTTTCCTACTTAATGAATCATTCTCTAATGTATATTTCATCATTACTTAATAAATCATCCCACTATGTTTCACCATTAAATAATACTAGTTTTTCATTCACCATCTCCCAATTTCTAAGGTGGATACAATTAGTAGACATTCCCAATAATAATAGCCTATGAACCCTTTCATTATGTTTGGGTCTAATGTAACGAGAAAAAAACACTTCTCACCCTTAAACTATTCATATTATTGGCCATAGAGATAGTTGAATTAATTGTATATGTGTTATACATGATTTTATGAATCACATGATCATTTTTATAGACCATACATCATGTGTTGAAATGACAATGATAACCACACCTTATATGCCTTCAACCCAACTAACTATCCTTTCTAGAATGGGGCATTAAAGACTTATCTTTTGGCATGGCATAAATTTCTTGAAAGTCATTCAGTTGATGTAAATACTAGTAGATGCACAATTATGGGGAGCAAAATAATATTCATGCAAAGCAAAAAAAAACCTACATCAATGGAACATAATAGTATATAAACATACACTAGCTTATAATCTATAGTGTGAGGTGACTAACATGATATATTCAAAGGTGAGGGTGATCCTACTTTCCTTTCTAGTATAATGTGATTTTATTTTATAATGTGAAACACAAAAATTTGTAGGGAACAATTCCCTTCTTGATTCTTCTTTGACAAACATGTCAACCCTATCATGCTTAACACAGGCAACCCTCAAGTCTTCCTCATTAACATCAGTAAAATTATCCAAATTCATATAGTTACAATCAAATATACCCTTACCTATCTTCTATAGTGTAATCCACATTATTTATTTCTACCTTTTATTCATATATTCTATCCTACAAGGAGAACATTTATTTAAACTAATTAACAATGGAATTTGGTATTGAGTGAACACAAATTTTCATGTATTATAGTCGAGTTTGTTTATTGATTGAATGTTATCTGGCATATATTTCAATGTACAAATAATGATGATTGAATATTACATATAATGTAAAAACAATTTATTTTAAACATCATTAAAACATGTACACATCATCAAAATGCATAGTCAAACTCATATTTATTATCAAACATGACAACACCCTTTTTGGATAAATTTCTTATACTTCTCATTAAAATACATTGTTTTGCATGCACTATTTCATTTAATGAGCTTTGGGTCATTCAAGATATAAATATATTTTACATTTATCATATGTAAAAGCATTAGGAACTTCATAAGTGCATTTGAATATTGTAAACACATCAGGTTCTTAACTAGTTTTAAAGCTCCAAACATAAGGTGATCCATAATGTCAATAAAACTAAATTATGGTTAAAAGTATAATAAGTACATAATGTTATTATAATGAAGAGAGCATCTAAACAACATATAGACACCATATAAATATTCAAAATAAAGTTTTTATAGAGATATGTATAAATTTTGCTGTAAACAAAAATCATATAGACACCATATAAATATCTATAAAAAAACTCATGACATCCTTTCAACATTACATCAAGTAGGGGAAGATAATAGGGAGTAGTATGACAGCTACAAATGTGAACATTAGAAAACGATTAAAAGAGAATTGGTACATGTTGTCAACTATATCGACTAATAAAAAATATGTCAAACTACCATAAAATTCATTTATGAGAATGTCTTCTAAATCCAGTATGGTGAATGCATCCATAGTGATTTCTCATATTTCATTTTGTTTCTACACTAACAATGTTTATTGAAGATGTCTATTTGTGAAACAAATGTGAATATCGTGGAACAACAAAAATGAAATTTGCATCGTCATGTGACTCTATGAGAAGACATCTAAGCACCTCCCTATCCCACGTCATTTCATGATAAACATCCTCAAAATAGATATTGATGCAGACACCTATTTCATCATGTAAATATAAATATAAGCGTAGCCTATATATTAAATCAATGTAGGATGCATGATGTAAATACACTTTATGAAATACAAAAGTGAAATATTGCCATATGATTTCATTTTCAAGAGAAAATAACATGATTTTAATATAAATTTCTCTTCCTTTCCATTAAAATGTAACCAATAAATGTACGTGTTGGTCAAACATACTACAAATAGAATCTATGATCTGTACATATAAATGAAAATATGATAATTAAAATTACTTCAAAAAAAAGTGACAGCAAATATGAATAGAAAGGCTAGAAGAATGTATAAAACCTCATTTAAATCAATATAAATCACTTCATAAAACATATCAAGATCAAAACATGAAACCATAGGTAATGGATAAAATAGTGTATGCATGAGAGGATTGCATTTATAGGCCATTTTAAGTGGAACACACTAATTGCATTCCTGTAGGTATTGCACAAAATGTGATTTTTCAATGAAGCTCATTGATTCAAGAAAAGGTTAAAAAAATGAAATTTCTAGGAAGCCAATAGAATCAGGATAGGGATAAAAAAATTGATACAAATCCCATAGCTTGAGTAAAGGGTCAAACAAATTAAATTTTTTATGAATCCCATGTGATATTTTGGTTATCCATAAACTAATCATTTTATGTATTATTTTTGAGGTGTGGACATATTGGTATTTATGGACATCACGTGAAAGGAAATACTGGTAGGTGACACAAGAAAAAATTGTATAACATATGTGAATTACAAATTATATGAGCCCATATGGGAATGTAGTTTATCTTATTAAGTTTTAATGGTACATTGCCTTATCATCCACAATAAGGTTAGGGCATAAACCATATATAGTTAATAGAGCTTTAGTGTATAAAAATAGTCCACTAAAGTTTTCTAAATGATAGTGTTGTAAAATGACTTCTTTGACACATTGCTTCTTGGTATGTAATCTCATCCAACATCTGTTCATGATCTAATACAAGATTTAAATATATACAATTCCACAACTATAAAAAATTATCATGAAGACCATCCCATATCAAAAGTTGAAATCTAATCACAAGGTGATATGTACAAAATAATCTTTCTGACAAGAATGATTGATAACTAGTTCTATAAAAGTATATGTCAAACTAAATTTTGATCATTAGATTTAAATATATTTCATGTTATAGAATCATTAATTCTAATAAGTGATTAGAATTAAAAATTATATCGAGCGTTTATATTTGACTACATGACCAATTACTTTTTAACATCTCCAAAGTGAAAGCTTTATTAGTATTCCACCAAATCTTGAAAATGTGATTTACATGAGTAACCCAAGTAGGTGGTATCCAATATAAAATTTCATTCAATTAGACTGAAACTTGATCTGCACCTATTCTTGTTACATCTCTAAGTTGGAATATGGAATTCCATAGGTGATTGGAATGCCAAATGGAGAGGGGTTTCAAAAACATGAAATGCTATAAATAAACACACAAAGTGTACAAAACATACTAAATATAGGATCCACTATATATTATTCAACATATTCTTCAACAAATTGATATTTTATCACTAATCATTTTTTTATAGATTGTCAACATATTCAATCATTATCATTCTACAAAAGTAACTTTAAAAATATACTTCTAAGAATGTAGTTGTCAAATATGTATCAATTGTTATTATAAAGGTGGAGTAAGATTGCCATATAGACTACATAGGAAAGAGGATCATCTTCAATGTATAAAAACCCATCACAAATATCATATTTTATACTTATGACATACAAATATAATAATATAATTTGATAAATATAAAATTAACATTGAAAATTTGTAGAAATAATGAGAGTCTCACTCTGATTTGAAGCCCTCAAATATTCTAGACAGCGATGATGAAATAAAAATTGCAAACTTAGGTCTTGCAATTAATAAATGTGAAATAAAAAAGGAATGGGATAATTATTTCTCTTTGATTTCACTACATGGCCATATCAAGATAATGCATTGGCTGTACATTTTGATGCACTAATATTAGCTTTTTTTTTGCATATAGCTAAACCATTTTATATGTAACATGTTTTACTTATTTATATCAATAAAATTTTCAAAAAAGAATGGAGTTCATCTTAAGGCAGAGTAGTAGCATGATCATTGACATTATGGTATTCCATACATTATTTTATATTTTATATTTCTATGCTCTAGGAAGCAGACTTAAACATTAATACTATTTCTCACTTATAGGAATTTGTTACATGAAAGTCCTACTTTTAGATAGGTTCTACCAAGTTAAAGGAGGTCTTCAATTTACCTTTGGTAACCCTAAGGAGCTAACTCAAATTAGTAAGTAAAGCATTCTTGACAAGGTTATTGGTAGGACAAATTTTATAACCAAACTTGTAGATTATTTGTTGTAGGTAGTCATCCTTAAAGAGAAAAGTAGTCTTGATGCCTAAAGAAGGAATATAGGAAGTCTATTTGGGCTCTTGATGGATGGACATGATTAATCTTTTCATTTATCAGTGTGGTTGCCAGGGTCCGAGTAATGTGAATGTAATGGTCAAGTGATCACACGAGACGAAGCTGATGCACACCACAAAGAAACTAAAGCAAATTGAAATTATACAAGGAGATAAATTGCATAAAACAAATAGGAGAAAACCCAATATTTGATTAACTTAAGATGCCCAAAGTGAGGAACACATATAGGAGAGCATGTAAGTAACTCCTCCACAAAAGCTAGTCAAAGCACCCCAAGAATAGACTTAACTCCTCCATGAAAGGTGGTGACAAGGTGCTAAGAATAGAGAAGTAACTTCCATACCAAGAATAGCTAGTCAAAGGAGTTACTTATGACATTCTTATGACACCTATGACACATCTATGACACACATCTCCACATAAGCTAGCCTATCCCACGAATGTAGGAAAACACCATGTATTCACAAATATAATTAAATAATAGGGAAAAATAAAAACTTTCACTAACACCCCCCCCCCCATAAGTGCAACTTAGGTGGGTAGTGTGGAAATATAAAATGGGTCCCAAAAACTAGGCCTGATGAGGTACTCATGTACAAATGCAATCTCCCATAAGATAGAGAAAAGGAGAAAGCCTGTAGGAAAAAACACCCCCCCCCAAAAAAAAAAAAAAGAGAGACAAAAAAGAAATGAAGAGGCTAGTGGGTTCCCCCTGAAGATGATGCTATTGTAGATGTGGAACACACCCCAAGAAGAGCTTGTAGATGAATGAACTTGCTCTTAGTGAAAGGTTTGGTTAAGATGTCTGCAACCTGCTCTGAAGATTGGAAAAATATCAAGTCAATGACCTGACTATGAATAAGCTCCCGAATGAAATGCATGTGAATCTCTATGTGCTTGGTTTGGTAGTGCAAATCTAAATGGTACTCTGGTTATCACAATATATGATGGTTGGCTACCTAATAGGAATGCCAAACTCAAAAAGTATCCCCTAAAGCCAAATAGCCTTAGTAGCTACATTAACAGCTCCTCTGTACTCTGCTTTTGTGGATGATATAGCAATAGCATTCTGCTTCTTGCTAGACCAACTGATAGGACCAGAACCTAGAGAGAAACTATAACCAGAATTGGACTTATGAGTCTATGAATCGCCATCCCAGTCTAAATCTGTATATCCAACCAAGTCAACCTCTATGACAAATTTTTAGTCAATCCCATGTCTATGTGAACCTTGTATGTAATGCAAGATCATCTTAGTTACTTTCCAATACAACTCATGATGTTCCTGCATAAATCTAGAGAGAAGTCCCACTACATATGATATGTCAAGCCTGGTATGAGTCAAGTAGGACAGACTACCAATAAGTTGTCAATATCAAGTAGCATCAATCAATGGTGAAAAACAATCAACCTCAAGCTTGAATCCTAATAGAAAGGGAGTCAGAGATGGCTTGTAATCAGCCATGTGAAAATGAGATAATAAATCAAGAGCATACTTACGTTGTGCAAGAGAAATCCATGAATCTGACTGTGAGATCCCAATGCCAAGGAACTAGTGCAACAAACCCAAGTCTATCATGTCAAATCTATCCTACAAAGATGCCTTCACCACTACAATAGCTGATGAAGAACTCTTGGTGATCAAAAGGTCATCAACATATAGAACCAAAATCCAGAGCGAATCATCCTGCCGCAAGAAGTAGACATTAGGGTCAGAATGGCACGTAGTGAAACTTGTTGTGAGAAGGAAGGAATCCATCTTGGCATACCAAGCCTAAGGGGCCTATTTGAGGCCATAGATAGATTTCCTAAGTCTACATACTAAGGAAAAATACCTAACAAATCTTTGTAGCTACAACATGTAGATATCCTCCTCTAGGTCTCCGTGAAGAAAGGAACTCTTCACATCCATCTGGTGCACATCCCAGCCATGTGTTATGGCAATAGCCAAGGTGAGTTGGATAGAATTCATCTTTACAATGGGTGCAAAGGTATTTGAGTAGTCAATGCCTGCCACCTATGACAAACCCTTGGTGACCAATTCCACCTTGCACTTATCAACTGACACATCTGCTGTAAACTTGGTCTAATATATCCACCTACATCATACCATCTACCTTCCCTAAGGAAGTGAAGTCAAGTCCCAAGTGTGATTTTTGATTAAGGAAGAATATTATTCCTCCATATCACTATCCCACTTAGGTACTCATGATGCCTTTCAAAAAGTATATGGATCTAAAAATGAGGCAAAGAAGGCATGCAAATCTCTCTAAAAATCCCCCTAATACATCTATCATATGTGGTATCTCCTGCTTAAGTGCCAACACTCTCAAGTGTCTATCTGGCCCAAAGTGGCCCAGAAGTGGGTGAGTCAGGTGCTAACTCCTCATCCTCTGGCTGATAAGAGGTGGATGACTCTGCATCACTATCCTCACTATCGAAACTCAAAGAAGATGTCTCTAGCTTAGGAACCTATTGTGGCTGATCTGAATCTGAGGAATCATCATGAAGAAGTAGATCCGATGACAGAGAAGAAGTGCCAAGTGTTGAGTCTCTAGGACTCTCCTGAAAGTGGACACTTCTCTTAATGAACAACTCATGAGTGGTCAGATCTAGAAGGCAATACCCATTAACATCATCTAGATATCCTATAAATATGTAAGGCTTGGACTAACATTCCATAGCTTTACATTTCTTCTTTGGTATGCAGGCCATGGCTGGGGATCTAAAAACCCTAAGGTGCTCAACATTAGGTTTCCTTTTATGCCAAGCTTTAAAGGGTGTTATCCCTTTTAAAGCTTTGTGAGGAACCCTGTTTTGAATGTAGTAAGCACAATTGATGGCTTCAGCCCAGTACTATGGTGCTAAGGATTTGGAGTGAATCATACAGCTACCCATCTATTTCGAGAACCTATTTTTGCATTCTACAACCCCATTCTATGAAGGACTGTAAGTGATTGTGTGATACAGATTAATCCCCTCTATGGTGCAAAATTGCTCAAACCTATTGCTGACATACTCCCCTCCATTATCAGTTCAAAGAACCTTGATGGATTTCTCACTCTATTTCTCAACAAGAGCCTTGAAGTCTAGAAAATTTTCAAACACTTCAGACTTTTATTTAATAAAATATATCCAAGTGTACCTAGAGAAATCATCAATGAAAGTGAAGATTTACTTGGCCCTTGTGAAAGATGGTTTGGGAAAGAGTCTTGATACATCACTGTGGACTAACTCCAAAGGTTGTGAAGCCCTCCAAGCTTTGCCTTTGTCAAATTTTGCTTTAGGATGCTTCCCAAGGGAGCCCCCCTTGCAAAGTCCTTTTGAGAATTGGACACGAGGAAAGCCAATGACCATGTTAGTTTTGCAAAGTTGTTCAAGGTAGCGGTAGTTAAGGTGGCCAAACCGCTCATGCCATAATTTGCTAACTCCATCTGAATGAGTCAGCAATGTAGTTGGAGAAGAATCGGGTACAAAATGTTAGAAGGTGTATAACCTTGCTTGGTGATCTGCCCTACCCACTGCCACTATAGTATCACTATGCAACTACTTGATAGCCACTGAATTTGGTGAAAATTCAACTCTCATGCCCCAACCAATGTGAGTGATTTGGTACACTAATAGGAGACTGGTTGAAAGAGAAGGAACACTTATAACATTATTGAATGTTCCTCCTTCCATTTCAACTGACCCTCTCCCTACAATAGAAATTGATGTGTCATCACCCAAACTAATTGAAGTCATGCTACAAGGCTCTAAAGATGAAAACTCAACTAGAGAAGAGGCCATGTGGTGAGAAGCACCCGAGTAAATGACCCATGAAGATGTAGAAGCTGATGTAGCTACAAGGGCTTTGCCCTTTTCTTTCTCCTTACTCTTGCCTTTTGCCTTAGTAGAATCTTGGGTAGATGAATTCTGCTTGATGGACTCAAGAACACCTATGTTGTGTTTCTCTAGAAGATGAGTTAGGTGATCTATTTTTTTTTATGCATTTATGTTCATCATGCCCTGTCTTCTTATAATAGGCACACTTAACCTTCTCCTTCTTAGGTTTAGCATTGGAGGAGGAAGACTCAGTGTTGTTTTTGGTAGGATTGTTGTTTTCTTTCTTCTTCTCCTACTCCATGTTCCTTTTCTTCTTCTCCTTTGTTGAAGTCTTATCCTTACCATTTCCAGCTATCAAAGCTTGGGGTTGAGTAGACTTCATTGTGCCCATTTGAATTATCTTATCTTGCTCCCTAGTCAAGTTGGCAATGAATGAATCCAAAGAAGGCATTTTCCATGTAGTGCCAAGGGCAATTTTTGTGGCATGGAAAGTGGAGACAAAGACTGAGTAGCTTGGACCTAACTTTACGAGAATAGAAAGGATAAGTTGATCATCTTCCTTCTCTATCCCACATTATTTCAATTGCAATCTAAGGGCATTAAACTTAGTGAATAAGTCCTGTAGGGTGTCAAATATGCTAGGACTTAGACTTATTAGTTCATTTTCGAGCTCATAAACTCTCATCTCATCAAGCTTCCCAAATAAGGTTTCTAGGGTGTCCCATATGTCTTTTGGAGTCTTGGAGGTTTCTAAATGGAAGAGAAGTTTTGGAGACATAGACAAGCTCAGTAATCCATAGGATTCATCACTATGATTGTACCATTTAACCTTTTTAGTATCAGTGTTGGGTTCTACTTTAGTACCCATTGTGATCTTATACAACACTTTACTTATAAGAATGATTGACATTTTAACCTTCCATTCATGATAGTTGAAGGTTGTTAGGGGTTTAAGTTGAAAATAATATATTTAAAACTAAATTTAGGTGAAGTTCTGTTGATTGCAAGTGCTAAAAAGAAATCACATCCCCCAAAAATGTTGAGCTCCCCACCAAATATGCAAGTGCACACTCAAAATACTTTGGGCTCAGCCGATAATGTGTTTTAGAGCAATTAGTGCAAGACTTTAAGCAAACAGGACATCGGACTTAGTTGAAAATGTGTCTCGGGAGTCCCAAATTTTTGGCACTTTATAAATTAGTGCACTTTTGACAATTATCTAGCCTAAGTTGTGAAAAATAAAAAAAATCACATTTGCAAAAGATGGCACTTGAATCTAAGCTACCATTTGCAAGATTTTAAAGTTTTAATTTCTTTTAAACTAGTAATTTTGCAAAACAATAGCACTAAAACATTAAAAAGTGCCTATTTTTGAGAGTGAAAGTGGCCTTCCAACCACTTTTTGGACTCAGCACGGAGCGAAGAATCCAAAACAGGTCTTTGTGAAGGGGAATTGGCCTCCTGCCAACCCGGGCCTCACCCTTCGTCTTCGAGAGGTGAAAACTGAAAGTTAAAATAAAAACCCCAAATTGCCCACAATGTAAAATACAGTGTTAAATCTTCATTTTTTAACCAAGTTTACTGATTTAAGATTTGAAAAGTCAAATTTGACTAAGAATTTAAGAAGTAAAGGTAGATTTTACCAAATAAAGGCTGTGTGAGGGCCCACATGGAATGCCCTCCTTAGAAGTTCTAACACGCCCAACATCAGTCCTCTACCCTCCAATGTAGCACTAAAGAACACTATGTTGTTTCAACAAAGCAGATTTGGAGGTGAATGATTGCATGTGTAAATAGTCAGTTTTGGCAGAAATTATTGCAAGCAATCACACGAGTAAGCTATGCAAATGGAACACAAGGTTTTTTAGGCTTAGATTGTCTTTCCAATGCCAAGATCACAGAATGCCTTCAGATTTGAAATGGAGAAAAACCCAATCTAATGTAGGTTTAACTCCTCCAACGTAGATCCTTTAACAACCATTTCCAATGCCAAGTGTGGTGGAAAATAGCCCTGGAGCAGAACTAGAAAATGATGCCAAAAAAAAACAATCCACTACTCCATGAAGGCAGTCCATATGAAAGATAAATGCAACACAAGAAATGATATTGAAAGGCCTTTTCAAATGAGATCTAGAAATAAGAAAAATAACATAAAGAGATCTCCACTCTTCACATTTTAAAAATAAACTAATAGCATAACTAGACACATGATTACCAGGGTTGCTCTGATACCATATTAGAGTTGTTTCCAGGGTCTAAATAACATGAATGCAATGGTCAAGTGATCACATGAGATGAAGCTGGTGCACACCACAAAGAAGCTAAAGCAATTTGAAATTATACAAAGAGATAAATTGTACAAGACAAATAGGAGAAAACCCAATATTTGACTAACTTAAGATGGCCAAAGTGAATAATACATATAAGAGAGTATGTAAGTAACTCCTCTACAAAAGGTGGTCAAGCAGCCTCAAAATAGACTATAACTCCTCCATGAAAGGTGGTGACAAGGTGATAAGAATAGAGAAGTAACTCCCATACCTGGAATAGCTGATCAAAGGAGTTACTTATGACATTCTTATGACACCTATGACACAACTATGACACACAGCTCCACGTAAGCTAGCCTATCCCATGAATGTAGGAAAACTCCATGCATGCACAAACATATAATATTCTTAATTAAATAATAGGGAAAAATAAGAACCTACACTAACATCATTAATATGTAACCCTATCACCATATTGATAATGATATATGATAAATCCTTTTGTATCCTTGAAATATTATTTTCTTATAGAAATGAAGGCATGAAATTGAATCCTAAGAACTAGGAATACTTGACCAAAGATAATTAACAAACTAGGCTTTTATGCATTTTATTCGTAGTGTTTTTTAGGGGAACATATTTAATACATTATTAAAATATATTTTAAGTAAAAAAGATAATAATTTTAGGTACCTTGATAAAAAAAAATAGCCTAACTACTTCAAGGGTAACAAGAGGTTCTATTTCATTATGGCATATATGTTAAGAGTAAAATATGCATATATATTTTATTAGAAGCTACCTCTATATAATACTTATTTCATATCTTTTGTATGTGGACTGAATATCTTCAGGTGTTATAAGACATAGAGATACACTTGGTTAATGTTGACTTGAGATAACCTTTAGTAGATATAGTAGATATCCCTCTTGACCTGGGTTGCATTGGAAGTGAATAAGACATAGGGAAAAACATGGTTAATGTTGTATGTCCCTAAAACTCTTATGACTTACCTTTTCAAAAACTACTGCACCTTTGTGATGGTTGAGAATATAATAAGGATATTGTATTGCACTGACCAAGGGTTGATGCAAATCCTAGGCATTTTGGATTCGTACAATAGTGATAAGGATTGAATATAGGTAATTTTCCATAACAAACCTAGTGTTCTTAAAAATTATTAATTTATCAAAAATTCCCTAATTTGATAATATACGATACTTTATGGTTTAGGGGTTAAATTTTAAGTTTCTTACCTCATGTCATGATGCAAATCACCCTACCCTAATCATTCATGAATTGTAAGTTCTTTTTGACCATGGTAATAGCTTGGTAGCATGATGGATTGTTACATACCTAGGTCTAAGTGTAGACATTGTTTTATAACCATGATAACTATCCTTGATCATGCTTAGTGAGATATAATATGAACTCTTGATTTTTACTCTCAATTAGACTTATCCTATGTTACTCTGATGGTTTTTAAAAGTCACTATTACAATCCCTAATTTGAAAATATACTATACTTTATGTTTTAGGGGTTAAATTTTAAGTTTCTTACCTCGTGTCATGATGCAAATCACCCTACCCTAATCATTCATGAATTGTACATTCCTTTTTACCCTAATAATAGCATTGTAGCATGATGGATTTTTCAATACTTAGGTCTACATGTAGACATTATTTTATTACCATGATAACTATCCTTGATCATGCTTAGTGAGATGAAATATGAACTCTTTATTTGTACAATTAGTTTCAGTTATTTTATGTTATTGACTAGTCTAATGGTTTTTAAAATTCACTCTTACAAAATATGCCCTATCTGAACAAGGGATTGGAAAAAAATTTAGAATGCAAGATGTATGGAAACCTTGATATATATCCTTGTGCATAAAAGTTTTGTTTTGATTTTAAGGTACCATAATTAATGTTGTGTAATTAGTATGATAGTATTGTAAAAAAGAGTAAACTATGTTAGTAAGGTAGATAACTATTATTTCCCTAGGAAATGTAAACATAAATTCATGTCATTTTTTTAGAAAAAACTATGTGTGTCAAATGTGCTATAGCATGGGTTTTTATCACTTATTATTCTTCACTGCTAGGAAATAAAATTAACTATTATGATTATGATATCAATTGTTAACATGGAATTATCTTATGATAGAGATCATATCAAGTTCAAAGGCTAATATGATCAAATAAACTTCCCTAATGCACCATTTCAAGAAATAAATAAAACTTTCTAGGATTATCTCACTCAACGAGATGTTATTCATTTCATTAGCAATAATAACTATGATAAAGAACTAAAAAAATGGTGCATATCTAAAGCCAATCCTAGGGGCCAGATATCTAGTAATTATCATGATATATCCAATGTAGAGAAACTAGATAATATGGTTTTCGAAGAGGACAGACAACATCTATATGGAAAACAACTAACTTGCAGTGATGTAGATACACTAAACAAGTTATTGATTCTAAAACATTAGGCAAAACATCATTTTCCTAAGGAAATTTTTAGTAAAGAACATGAAATGTTTCTTACATTTGAGGATAAAAGTAATAAAAATTACCACATGTAAACCTACCCAGACATGAACCTGAGACTTGCAAGATCAGAGGTGTATTGAGACTTATAGTAGAATGTATACTTGAGGAAAAATACTGCACCTAAGAATGAAAGATTAGGATAGTATATGTTGGTTGTCACTCACCTTTCCTAGATAATAAGGGAGAGAAATTATAGGGAAAATGGTGGGAATTAGTTTTGGAGGGGTGAAAAATTCAAAATACCATGAATCTCTCACTTTTTTCTCCAATGGTGACCACATGGTTTAGCAGTGTCTATAGTCATGATGGTAGTTAGTGGATTGACAGTGATGTTGGTAGTCAAATGTAACTTTGACGATGAGTGTGTGGGTTATGGTTGCTACATCTAGTTATGGTTTTAAAGATAGTGAAATACTTAGTGGACCCAACATTTTATAAGTCAAAAAGGATAGGGGAAGACTGATAGTAGAATCTAGCATGCCTATCATTAGTGTAAACCTATTAAGCTCACCTAGTTGAGAAGGGTGGATTGATTATTATGTAGAATGTTTAGAAACTCTTAGATAAAATTGAGAAGCTTATAGATGAGAATGATCTAGAAGGGGAAAATATTTTAGAGAGGATGGTTTTAGAAGAGAACATTTTTCGAAATGGAACAAAATAAAAATTATTCTAAATTTAGGTAAAAATAGGTTATATAGGTGTTAGTCATTATTTTTATAATCAAAATTGTGTATGATCTAATTTGTATATAAATTTGTAATGTAAGCCCTATCAAATAATAATTGATATGTAGAGATTAAATATCATTGGTTAGAGTGAAAATATTATTCAATGAGGTGAAATCTATATTATCCCTAATTTTGCATGGACTAAAAAGATAAAATTTTGTAGTTTAGTTTGTCCAAAGATAAATTTTAGCATACCCTGCATCTACTTTAAAATTTATAAATAGAGAAACATTAATTTCAAATACGGTAGATGAAATTATACATATATTACACTAAATATGGTAATAATAACTACATTTGAAAGTGACTGCAATAATTGTTAGAATATAGAGAAACTAAATTCAAAAGTATTGTATACTCGTTAGTTGATGGGTATGTAGACCTCCACATATAATTATTCTCAATTGACTTTATATCAATTATATGTAAAATATAAATATTTAACAATAAAGAATGATAAAAGATTATACAATAACAATAAATGTCATTTTTTTATAGAACATATGTTATATTAAAATAATTTAAAGTATTTAAAAGGAAAAAAAATTTAACCATTAAAATTATATGTGTTAAATATTGTTTCTCACTATATAACTCTTTTAAGATAGACCCAAAAAAATTTGTAATGATGATGATGATGATGATGATGATGATGATGATGATGATGATGATGATGATGATGATGATGTCGTCAAAGTAATTTATTTTTTATCTATAAATATTGAAATGATAATTTTTAGTTAAAAAAATTAAAATAATTATAACATTACTTATAAGATTAATATTATTTCAACTCATAACTAATATTTTAATAAGTAAATTAATAATATATTATTTATTATTTTTAAATTAAAATTTTACTTATTACCTTACTATAACTAAAATATATATATGCCCGCGCAGAAATTCTATTCTTTTGAATGATTCTTATAATAAATTAGGGACTAATAAAACCTTTAGACTTGCGAAGATTAAACACTTTATATTAACATTCTGTGTTTCCATGCTTGCGCGTACGTAATCTCTTTCAGACCACAATTGATTTAAAGTAATATAACTTTTATGAGAAGATTCCTTGTTGTATTGTACATTTGCAATTGGAGTCAAATAGCATTCGAAGATATTATGAAATTGCAATTGAATAATTATCAAAGAGCGTCCCAGGATATTAAGTCAATGAAAATGATAACTCAGTGAAAAGAAAGGAACGAAAATTTTAATACAGTTTTGTAATAATTGAGAACTTTAGCTAGACCAACATTCTGATCTGCCCCATCAAGAATTTTTAAAATCCTCCCAATCCTCCTCTGATTCCACCTCTACTAAGCTTGACGACTGCAAATGCCGTAATTCATCTACCCAATCACCGTGATTCCCTCTATTCTTTGAGCTACAGCAACTGTAAAACACTCAGATTATAACGAGACAAGATGTTTATTGCAAGAAATTTATAGGGCTTGTCTCTAAGTATTCAACTCTGAAATCCTCGGGAAAATCACATGTACAGGAGAGCAGATCAGACTGCGGAGAAGGCAGGTGATTCAAATATAATAAACTCTCGCAGTCATTTAATTCATTTTGTGCGCAATGGTGAGAATATGGGAATTGCTAGTCGTCTATGTTGAGCGTACAAAAAGGAGAGTTTTGACCGTTAACTCTAATAGACGGAGATCCCAATTCCGCAATATCGTTCCACATTGTGAGGTCAGAATCATCCACTTTCATCCTCTCCTCCATAGTTTGTTCAGCATCACTCGGTGTCAAGAGTTGATGATTTGAATTATCACTGCCCAGATATTTGTTGTGATTCACTGGAGTAGATCTGATCCCACGATCACTTGCAGGAACGACGGGTTTTGGGGATTTGTGAGGAGTTTCCTTCTCTGCCAGAGTCTTCTTGCTGAGATGAGAGTTCCTATAATTCTTGATTTCGTTATCCGTTCGGTCGGGTAGTCGACCGGCGATCAATGACCACCTGCATATAGCAGAACGAACTATATCTATTAACCCTTCCAATAATAGTATTAAATGTATCAGTCTTTCCATTGAATATTGGCAAGTAAATATTAAGTGGAAGCATTGAGGTGATACCTATTGCCAAGTAGTCCATGCAATCTTATAATGAGCTCCTCTTCATCGATTGAAATGTTTCCGCGCTTAATGCGACGAAGATAGTTCAACCACCGTAACCTGCAACTCTTCCCACGCCGCTTCAGACCTGAAAAACACATTTTATTTATTGATAGAGATAGAGCAGTTAGAGTATTATAGTTTTTGAAATGCAAACTTCCATGCATTATGTTACCTGCTTTATATGGGAGAGATCCCCATCCACCTTCCCCTTGAATTGTGATGTATTCTCTCAAAATGATATCCTCCCCCTCAATCCAGGCCCCGCGGTTGTGGGAAGAATCTGTAGAGCAGCCAGGAGACCTACCCATTTTGATGTGATCACTGATGACTAACAGCAAACTACATTGCTTTGTGTTGATCAGAGTAACCTGTTTATATAGAAAAATTAACTGTGGGATAATGACCACGTGACGAATTTATCTTATATAAAAAAGTTTCAATTACATACGAAAGTAAATCAAGATATTTGCCAACAAGGTTTCTGAGCCGACTTCTGTCCGCACAAAGCGTTATAATGTAGAATACACAGTTGGCAGCTTCGTATTTGTGAACAATGATATGATACATCCAAAGCGGTGCTGCCGTTCCTAAATAAAACTCCCAAATGCCAACAAATAATAGGCTCTCTAATATCATGTTGTTTTCAATTTTCCTTCCTAAAGCACTATTTTGATAGGTTTATTTGTTCAGCGAACAAGGTCAATATATTCTTGTTCAGCGACCGAGGTTGCAACCTTGAGGGTTTTGGTACGATGCGTATTGTTTGTGTTTTTTTTTTAAATTGGTTTTTCTTTCACAGCGTAGTTTTTGAAGGTGTTTGTGGGATATTAGTATTTATTTGTATTTATTAATTTCGTTTTTTGGGTGAGTTTTAATTATATATAATGATTTTTTCATTTCTCATGTTGATTGTTGAAGTCAGGGTGAACGAAGGAGGAGATCTCAATTATGTCACCGTTTTTCAAGTGAAATAAGAAGTTTGTCCTTTTCGGTCACATGATCGACTATACATTATTAATCATATTTTAAAGGTTATTGACTCGTAAAATCAATCAAAAAATATTCGTTAATTAATTTCAAAAAAATATAAGTTGCAAACTAGATGATTTTATCTAAATTTATATCCAAGGGTTTAAAACAAAACTAAATGATGCACAAAGCAGATGGACCGCACAGAAAGCTATCTTCTCAATTTAAAAAAAAAAATAATAATACCTATTTCAATTTCTGAGATTTAACCTACATATACTTGACCATTAAAAAAAAAAAATAATAATTTAGAAATTAATTTGAAATGCTACAATTCATATTCACATGACATCTTCAAATTTTGAATGTATATGTCTCAGATAATTTATATAAATTGAAATTAAAAAAAAACATTTCACTTAAGGCCCATTTTTAACCCATCATTTCTATGTACTTACCTTAAAATATACAATCAAAAACAAATCCAATGAAAATTTGTCTATGTACATAATAGATATTAAAATTGTTTTTTTTATCTACATAAAAATATGTTTATAAATTTATTGAAATCCTTTGAAGATCAAAGTCACATTTTAAGAGGTTGTAATTATGTACATAAAATATTATATTTATCCCTCCTCATAAGAAAAATTTCCTCTGCTAACAGGAATAACCCCACCAGATGGAATGACTTTCTCAAGGTCGGATGAGTAAGTAAAGCGCCATATGAGAGCAGGAATAGATCCACACATAAGAATGATATGAATTAAATGAAAACTATTCGCAAATATTAATTGTTCACAACATTATTTACATGCAAATGACAATTGTAGTTTCAAATTTAATATGTTATGATTTTAAATGTACTGACAACTACTATCTTTAACTTTGTAAACTATAAAATAAGGGATTTAACCCTGGCAGATCTTTCAATTAAGGATTTCATCACTCTCCTCCTTAGTTTTATATGAATTTGAATAATATGGAACCTCAAAAATATTCCTTGACCATCCATCATTTTTGTAACTTTGTTTCTCAAATTTTGTGTAATAGACAACATACAAACTACGACCAATTCGTCATTGTGCCAAAGTAAAAATAATAATGAATTTCATATTATTAACTAATCTAAAATATAAATTACATAATCCCTATGTATCTTAAGCGTTAGTTTTACTTCTTAGTTTGCAATCAATGCAGTAGTCTTAAGCCTTGACAAAAATGTTACAAAACTTTAAAACAAAAATCATTTGCCTATCAATTTTAAAGTTTAAATAAATAATATATTAAATTGTTGTATAATTAAAAAATATATAAATAATCAAATAAATTTATATCTTAATTATTATTATTTTTTTAACAATTAATAAATTAAAATATTAGCTTGCACATCACAACCATTGTAGTAGTTTTAAGCCTTTGCCAACAATTTTTTACATCAAACCTTTTTAGTTAGATTTACAAAAAAAAATTTAATTAATTTTATAAATTTGAAATAAAAAATTTATATCATAAAATAATACAATATTTTTTAGTTTTATGATAACAATATTAAAAAAATTATTTAAATATGGCATATTTATATTTATATATATATATATATATATATATATATATATATATATATATGTATATATATAATTTTTAAATATTTAAATATAATTAATTTATGAAATAAATTTATGAGTTTCTCTTTCAAACAAACTTAAATTTATTTATAAAGTCCGTACTAACTTTTTCGGAATTGAAAAGACATCTCTCAAATAAAATTAGATATATAATTTTAAGTAAACACTTTTCATTTTTCATAACCAAAAATTGAATTATTATTATTATTTGGGAAGTAATTATGTGCCTTCAAAATTTTTAACTTTATTTTGTCATAAAATCTTGTCATTTAATCTAGTGGACTGGCCAAGGAATAAGCACACTCAAGCACTATAAGGTGAGTATGATTCTTGATCTTTATATATCATGTACCAAAGAATGATTTGTATATTTTTATATTTTGTTTGTTCTTCATTTCCCTCAATGTCTTTGCACTTTAGCTCTATTTATTTTTGCTTGAAAACATGTATTGCATATTTTTAATTATTTCCACATAATTGTTATTTATATTTTAAGTTGAAATAATTTGTAAGAATTGATTCCACATATATCTATGGATTGTTGCCTTTGCATTTAACTCTTTAAATAAAATATTAAATTTATTAATAATTTAATTATTTAGAATCTATTATCCCATATTTTAAGATTTTTTTATGTATATAATGAGATCCTACCAAGTGATTTCATCCTTGGATGTTTCTCAACTTAATGGAGGAGATATAGAACACATAGAGGCAAAGCAATTCTCAAAAAAGGTGTCCTAATATGTAATGTTTCCCCTCTTCAAGCTAAACATTTTGATGTTGTTTTATAGTTTCTGATTTGAAATTTTTTTCAATGGATTAAAAAGTATAACTTTATTTGGTATTTTGTTCATAAAATCTCATCTAAATATATGATCAAGAACAAGTTCAAATCTGTATGGAAATACCATAGTATTATACTTGAAGATGTGAAAAATAAATGAAAATGATTTTTTTTTTTTAATTTTGCAAACCCTTAATATTGTGTTTCCATTCTCAAGCATTACCCTTGATTTTTCAAGTGAACTCTACTTTATTTCCCACATGGTCTTGAGAATTCAATTTCTATAATAAGGATAAACTCAAAGTACATGTCTAGTTCGAATTTCCTAGATTGTCACTTTCACATTGGAATTTATGTAAAAATATGTCAAACCATGAGAGTGTTTTGTGTTCTTTTATTTAAACATATTTTACTTATCTTAAAAGATTTTTTTGTTAAATTTGACTTTACAAAAATCTAAAATAAATAGTAGATATTTAAATTAATAGTTATGATTTCATCGAAATGAATACATATCAATCAATCTAACAAATATTTTTTCTCTGATATTTTTTAGATAAAAAATTGATTTTATATTTATATACATGAATCCCATGATTAAAATCTTAGCTACGCATGAGAAAACTCTTAATGAGAGTCAAGACAATTGAAAAGCCTTTGTTCTTTAATTTAAAAATAAAAATAAAAATAAAAATAAAAATAAAAATAAAAATAAAAAATAAAATAAAAATAAAAATCGTAACATACAAAGTTATAACACAAACCCTTGTCTGCTTGTTTTGAAAGCCACTCCCATTGGTCATTCCCATTTTCCTCTGTGTCTAATTTCAACATGAAATTTTAGTGTGGACCACTACACATGTCACTAATATTCTTACTAGATCGTATGATATTATGTTGTATTCACATCCTTAAATTGACTTGATGTCTTATATTTCAGATTTTGAGCCACGAGATACTCGTATTTCTCCATCCTGACATTATATACACCTGCCATTAAACCCTTTCCTAGAAGGAAAGGAGGTAAATTTTTTACAAGTGAAATGGTTTTGGTGCAATCTGAGCAATTTTTAACAAAAATCATTGATTTTTTTTTAAACCTAACATACAGTGATGGAGAATATATAAATTGATAACATAAGCCTATGTTAAATTTTATGAATATTCTCTTTCAAATAGAGATGTTTAACTTTAAAACTGTAAACCATTTACAAAATTACATGTGCCATGGATTTTCGAAGTAAAAAATTAATATCTTTCTATTTTTATATATAAATGGAAAATGCAGATAATCCATTTTAACTATATATCACATTTAATTCCAAGAAGTTTATCTTGGTGGATTTTTATTGTTAATATTATCACTATACACCCCCTGTGTGACAAATTAGGTGTGGAGCTCTCCAAACATGTAATTTGGATGGTTCTTGAATTTGACAAATGATCCCTGGCATTATGAATCACTTCCATTCCAATGACATTTTTGAGGGATACAAAATATTTTTGTGGTTCGTATAGATGTTTTTAATATACAACTAGGTTTTATACATATTTTATGATGTTATATTTTGTGAAGAATAAATAAGGTATACTCTCTATGCACTAATGCATTAGGAAATGAGGAGACTAATTATACATGTGAAATGAATGAGTGCTTTTTAAATCTCAATCATCATGAGATATGGTCTCATCCACCACTCATCTCAAATGGTATAATATCCCAAAAGGAAATAAATAGGCCCTAAAATCGCTTGATAGGGCCATGGTGGCTACATAAAATGCATTTTATTTTTCTGAATCTTTTGATAGGGTAGTCAATCTTATCTCTTATTCTCTCCTATACAAAAATTTACCCATAAAATTTTGCATTAATGGACCGATTCATACCACCAACATTTTTAGCAAAATAAATTAATTTAGCATTATTTACATGTGGCATGACTACACCCTTATGTGTTGGATGGGTCCCAGACTTGGTTCCTTGTCCTTTTCATGGCAAGAGTTGGATTGAGTGTTGTGATTTTAATTTATAAACTTCCACCATTTTTTCTTTGTTTTTCAAACCACTAGCCAATGAGATCACCATTGAAAATTTCAAGGGTTTTTATTATGATTTAGACTTTTAACATTCAATGAAACCCTTTAATTATATTTTTTTACCTTCACCACCAAATTGATTTAGTTAAAGTCAATTAAGCCCATGTTGCTTAGATTTAATCTTGCATCCAAACACTTAAGTTTCTAGATAGGATTTTTAAGATTTATTTCAACACATCAACACTTGTATACTCAAGTCAAGGATCCTAAAGAAACCAAAAACCATCTCACACTTTAGCATTAGAACCTTAAAACTTTGGCTAATCATTACAAGCATGTTTCTCAAGTTCAAAATTCCATTACTAAGAGAGAAGTTACATTTGAAAACTAAATTATATTTTTCATCAAAAGTTAACCAAGGATCAATGAGTGGATTGTGATATACCACTCTCCATTACCACTCTCCATTGATGATATTAAATATGAGTCAGACTAAATGATGCACGAAAATGCACTTAGTATTGGTGGATTTCCTTGTGAATTCTATCACACCCATATTAAATTATTGTCACTAATTAAAATAAGGATTACATAAAATATTTTTACTAAATCCATTAGGAATCTTATTAAAAAGGTGGAAAAAATCATTCCAAACATTTGAAACTTTGAGCTTAACACTAGTTGGAGGATAATCACTCTCATTAATTTTTATCATAATATTATTAATGTTTTAGATACTTATAAAGTGACTATATCTTTTAAGAGGTATTCATAGGTATCTTTCTCAATAAATCCACTTAATATAATATTATTAGTGGCCATTCTTACAACAATTCATTCATCTATATTTTGGAAGAATATGACGTGGGTAGCCGCACTATGGAATGTATGCATGCTTTATATTTGAATTAAGATTAAAATATTCATTGAGGAAAACCAATTTTAATAGGAAAGTTTTGGGGGAGAAATAGAAGTAGATATCTCATGGTGAGATATTAAATTTCTTTGGCATCCCTTTTTTCTTACAAGATTCTCCAATCGAGCTCTAGAAATACTTGGTGTAAAGAGTGAAGATAAATGATATTGGCTTATCATACACCTTTCTCTAGATGGAAAGTTTCAAATTTTATCTAAGGATATCTATGCCACTCATGTATATTATTACCCTTATTGGAATCCCTCTAAATCTTCTACAAATTGTAATGAAAAATATTCCAATATTTTATTTACAAAAAGTGAGATGGGAAGAATGGTTTCCACAAAGATTCATGGGACCTTTGTTCTCATGTTAGAGAGGTTAGATGCATGGCATCAGTTGATATCAAGAAATAAGGGATGTATATGTGCATTAGAGGGATCCCTAAACATATTAATTTTCATGAATTTTAGATA
>JARHVA010001114.1:3260000-3272500 GCA_037957365.1 Torreya grandis | reverse complement strand
AAGTGCATCCGAAGAATCTAGTTATAAAGTATGAATGTTTGTGTAGTTTAAGTCACAAAACTTCAAAGATGACTATTTTTCATTAATGATGCTACTGTGTACATAATGATGTTTGATAAATTTATGCTTTAACAAAAGGGTTTTTTTCCAAGAGTATTCACTTGAAGATGTCATAAAGGTTATATGAAGTGAACCCATATATTTTAAAGTGATCCTATGTTCATAATTTGCTTGATGAAGTGCAAAATGGGTTTTTAGATCTCCATGAGACTTATAAGGGCTAATAAGACCTATTTGAAAGGCATAGCTACTTAAGTGTGACCCATGGATGCTATGGCAGACTTGTGAGGATGGTATTAAGCTTTGTATAAGTTTGATAGATGTCTTAAGGGTTAAAAAGAGTATTATGGTCAACCTAAATGTTGATATTCATAAAATCTCTATAAATGGTGGAGACCAAGGCAATGGTTTTTAGACTTGATGAGAATGTGTTAACAAACTAGAAGATATAGATTAAGGAAAGATATTATAAGGAATATGATCAGTGGATAGACTAAAGTACAGATAAAATTGATGATGAGTGAAGAAGCCTAGAGTTATCTAAAAGGGGTATTTGTATGCATTACTTATATGAGAATATTTGAGTGTGTGTAAAGATTTAAAAGAGACGTATTATACATTATTTATCCAATCAGATTTAAATTCAATAAAAGTTATGGATTTGTTGATTTCATAGATGTTTTGTGGGTCCTCAACATCTAGAACAAGTGGGTGCTTATTCATATTTAGGGGTGGGTGTTCCTTCTGAAGTGGGTTCGTAACTAAAAGGTCTCATGTTTTTAATCATATTATAGGATATGTAGTCCATGTGTTTGTATCCTTGAGAGTGGATTTTATTCTCCAAAAGGGTTTTCCACATAGATCTTGTGTTATTTATGTGATCTTGCATTATCTTTCTTATTCACTGTAATGAAGATCTTGTGTGCTTTATGAATATATTTGATAATTGATTAATTATTTGAAATGATTACAATTAAAGTTTAAAATATCTTTCATCACTAATTTTCCCCCTTCTTAGTGATTGTACCTCCAAAATTCAATATCACATTAGGAACTTCATCACATGTTTAACCATTTGAAGGTGATCATAGGTATAATGAAATACAAAGAGGCTAATATTTTTCTTCAAGATGAACTAAATGTGCTTTATCAAAACTCAAATGTTCAAGGGAAGAAAATGAATGTCTAAAAGTAAAATTGAATAAAATGGAAGGGAGTAAAAATTTTTATTTGACTTCCTCTATATATCACGAGTTGCTTACAAACATTTATACTATAAAGACGTAAAAAATAATAATAGAAATAATAGTAAAAAAAAATTAGGTTGTGGTTGATAAAAATATGAATCAAAGACCAGATCAATTGGAAGGTAAAGTTATGACTTATATTGATGAACTTTTATCTAAAGACAATTAGAAATCTAGCTCTATAAAAGAATCTATGGATAATATGTCTTAGGGTATTGATGATAAAACTCAAGGGGTAATTAACATGAATAACTATAGTTATGTTTTCAATAGACATTGTTATACTTTTAATGAATATGATCATAAATATAAGATTGTAATTACTCTGCAAGGAGAAAAATGAGGTTCTCTGCTATAATTGTAATCAATAGGGACATATATCCAGGTATTTCAGAAGGAATTTTTGGAAAAAGGACGTTTAAGTTATTGATAAAATCAAATGGTTCAAGAAATACAAAACCAATATTCAAAGAAATAAGTAAGAAGACTCAAATAAATAATACATTTTTGTAAAAAACTACCTTATATAATCAAGAGGATGAAAACAAGAAATGGTATATAGACAATGGATACTCAAATCATATGACAAGGTATAGGAGTAAGTTTATTTCTCTCAAGAAACATAGTTTAATTTTAGTAAGGTTTGGTGACAAAAGGTCTACTAACATTATTTATAAAGGATTTATAAGTTTGGATAATGGTCATACTATAACATAAAATATTTTCTACATAAAATGTTTGAAACACAATCTTTGAAGTGTTATCCAAATGTGTAAACAAGGAAATGTTTTGACTTTTCATGACAAATGCTGTGAAGTGAGAAGTTCCAGTTCTAGAAAATTAGTTTCAAACATTCACAAGGTATATAATAAATTATATGTGTTCCATGAATCTAGCAAAGAAAATTTATTCATAAATAAATTATCGGAGTGTTGGCTTTGACATAGAAGACTTAGACATGTAAACTTTGATAATTTAATGAGGATCAGTTAAAAAGGGCTAGTGAGGCATATGCCTAAAATCACTAAGATTCCTCATACACTCTTCAAGGTATGCCTTTATGGAAATCAAGTCAAAATAAGATACAAATCTAAGGAGAATTCTACTACAGTACCATTAGAATTGATCCACACAAACCTTTGTGGACCCATGAGAACTAAAGGAATTCAAGGTAATATCTTGTTTACATTACTAATTTATGACTTAACTAGAATGACTTGGATATTTTCTCTTAAATAGAAATTAGAATATTTTGGAAATTTTGTAGAATTTAAAAATCTTGTTGAAAATGAAAAAGGATCAAGATTCAAATGTTTAAGATCAGATAGAGGAGGTGAATTTTTGTCTTATGAGTTTGAAGACATTTATGAGGAATAAGTAATTAGAGGATAATACTCTGACGCAAGGATACCCCAAAAAAATGGGGTAGTTGAGAGGAAAAATAGAACTATCCTAGAGATGACTAGAACCACGCTTCAAAATTTCAAGCTTTTAGATGGTTTTTAGGAAGAGGTTTGCAATAATTATATTTATATCTTAAATAAATGCCAATTTTGGTAAAATGGTTATAAGACTGCCTATAAGCTATGGAAAAATGGGTTAACTAATCTCAAACACTTTAGAATTTTTGGAAGCAATTATTTTATCAAGAGGAATCAAAAAAATCTTAGAAATTTTGATTGAAGATCTAATGAAGGCATCCTGTCGGGTTATTCCTCCATAAGTTTTGATTATATATGTTTCAATAAGATACTCCACAAAGTTATTAAAATCTCTAATGTGAGAGTTGAAGATGCAAGTGACATCAAGAAGCCTAGCTTACAGATAATTGACAATATTGAGGATGTTATTTAAAATAATGAAAGCATACATGATCAACCAAATGATGAAGAGGAAGAAGTAAGATAGGATACTAAATCCTTTTCCAGGAGAATATAGAAGGATAATCCAGTTTCCCAAGCTATTGGAGATGTGAATACTAGTTTACAAACTAGGAGGAGAAGGTTGATCAATCAGAATCTGTAAGACATAGCATTTTTATCCAAGATTAAACCCAAAACTTTCTTAGAAGCTAGATAAGATAAAAATTGGACATTTTACATAAAGGAGGAATATGATCAAATAGTAAAAAATGAAACATGGGATTAGGCTCCTACCCAAAATAAAAAAATGTGCTAAGAACTAAGTGGGTTTTCATAAATAAGATGAGTGATAAAGGAGAGGTCACAAGAAATAAGGCTAGACTAGTACGGATATGTTAAAGTTAAAGGAATAGACTTATATGAGACATTTACTCCTGTAGCAAAAATGGAATCAATTAGACTCTTTTTATCATATGCAAGCTTCAAAGGTTTCAAATTTTACAAAATCGATGTGAAGTCTACATTTTTTAATGACAGCTTAGATAAAGAACTGTATACTAAGCCACCTAAAGATTTATATATAACAAGTCATTAGGAATGTGTTTACAAACTAAGAAAAGGCTTTATATGGTCGTAAACAAGCTCTTAGAGCTTGGTATGATAGATTAGATAAGTCTTTATTAATCCAAGGATTAAAAAATGGGACAATTGATAGTAATTTATATATCAAGATAGATGGCACTCATCAATTACGAGTAGTAGTCTATGTTGATGACATAATCTTTGGTTATGATAATGAAAACATGAGTAGAGAATTTGCAGATGCTATGAAGACTGAGTTTGAAATGTCAATGCTCAGAGAACTTTCTTTCATCATAGGATTACAAATTAACAAACTTGACAAAGGGATATTCATTTCACATGAAAAATACATCAAAGATGTGCTAACAAAGTTTGACATGTTGAATTGTAAGCCAACGAGCACTCCATTGATCACTGGATGCAAGTTAAGTAAACAAGATGACTCACCAAATTTTATCAAAGCTTATATAGATCCATGATTGGAAGTATCTTATACTTTATTATTTCTAGTCCGGATATCATGCAAGTAGTGGGACTTGTAGGAAGGTTTCAAGATGATACCATAGAATCTAAATTGAAAGCAGTCAAAAGGATCTTAAGATATCTTAAGATCACAATAGAGTATGGTTTATGGTACCCCAAGAGTAAAGAGTTTAGTATAAATACATACACTAATGCAGATTGGGTATGATATAGAGATGATAGGAGGAGTACTAGTGGTGGTGTATTCTTCATGGGAGAATGCTTGGTTTCTTGGCTAATCAAAAGGTAAGCCTTTGTATCTCTATCAACTATAGTAGTTAAGTATATAATTGTTTCTTCCTATTGTACTTAGCTAATGTGGATGAAACAAACCATTACAGTTTATGAGGTAAGTAAAATGACCCTTGTCTTATCTATTGTGATAATAAAACTACAATTAGTATATCTAAGAATTCTGTCATGTACTCAAAAACCAAGAACGTTAATATTAGATATCATTTCTTAAGAGAACAAGTAAGTAATAATTTTTTTTAAATTAGAATACATGTCTACAAAATAATAACTTACAGGCATTATGACTAAACCATTGACAAAGGCCACATTTAAGTATCTAAGACAAAGCTTGGGAGCCATCTCCTTATTGATAAATCATTAAAATATCATTTGAGTAGGAGGATAATGTGATGTTATAATGTTGATATCATGAATAAGGTCTCAAACTTCTATATATGACAATTTTTGTATGTCATGGTTCCATGAGAGTGTTTTGAAATGTTTCTAAACCATGATGGCTTATAGATGATAAAGGGTAATTGTTTTGTTTCTGTGAGATCCATATTGTTTGAAGTGTTCTTGGTAAACCTAGTTCATTGAGAGGACTTATTGAAGATGATATTTTTTGGATAGCGCATGGATTTATGGGGAGCTAATTTAAATAGTTTAAGAGACTTGAAGAGGTGTGCATAATTTTAGGGAGAACTTTTTAAGTTGTATGAGCAATTTATTAGGTCCAAGGATAAGAGAAGTCAAAGTTTAGATTGGTGCATGTCAAAGGAGGAGAAATTGTTTTATATGCTTGAAAGTATGTATGTATCCTGATCATCTTAATAGTAATTGAATTCATACATGATATTGAGGAATTATTTTTGGCACACTGAGAAAGACACCCTTTGTCATTAATGTCAAAGGGGAAGAAAGATAAGACTGAAGAATTTTCAAAGGAGTATGAAGTCATTTTTATGTTGTTGTGCCAACAAATAAAAATTGAGAGATTATTGAGCATGGTTAGTGATGTCTTAGGTTGTCATTGATGTCAAAGAGAGCATATGGTTATAGTGCATGAATGACAAAAAAGTTATGTTTGATATCTTGGAGAGAAATGACACATTTACAAGTCTATAAGTACAACAAATAAGTTTTGAGGCATCCATAGATGTTTTGGTGATGTTTTAGTGTGTCACTTGATCATTTGGAAAGAGAAATTTTCATACTCTAGATTGAGAGAATCTATACCATCACTACACATCATGCATATATGAATCAATCAACAAGTTTATGCATTTATTTCAAGTACTCATAAAGTGAACCAAGGTCAAATTATTTCATGGATATGTTGTCTATCAAATTATTTCATGGAGATGTTGTCTATAGTTCCAAGAAGGCACCCTAAATATTTAGACTCTTGAAGTTTTTTATAACTCAAGTTATAAACCTTTAAAGTTACTCTTGTAGACTATAATAGGTAAGAGATTGTTGATTTTAACTATGTTGAAGTTTAAGGTCACTAGTCAGTAGATCTAATGGTGGGAATTCATCATCCAGATCTTGATCCAATAGTGGGTATGAAATCAAATTTTCAAAGCTTCCTAAGATTAAATGCACTTGTGACATGCATCTCAATTTAATTGAGTTATTAAAAGATCAAAGGTTCACAGGGATTTTTATAGATAGATATTGATGGTGTGGGTTGAGTTAAAGAGTTAAATGTGTAGAAGGCATGTAGACCTACCAAGTGGCACAATCATGGGATGTCTAATCTAAGTTCAATGGTAACTAGTGAAAGTTAAATACTATGTTACTCCTAAAGAGATCGATGGTGTATTTTTTATCTAGATGTCAGGATAAATGAGATGTAGACAAAGTGCTCGATGCTTAGCTTTTGAATAGTGACCATTGGAATTCAAATACTCAAATTAATCAATGAAAAACTAGTGCTAAGATTTTGAGATATATCCTCTGATCTAGATAAAATTCTTGATATATTAAAAAATGAATTTTTAAAGTACTTAAAAGTGCATCCATATAATCTTGTTAGAAATTTTGAATATTTTTATAGTCAAAGTTATGAAGATTCAAAGTTCATTATTTATTCATTCATGATGCTACTGTGTACATAATAATGTTTGAGTAATTTTTGGTTTAGAAAAAGTGTGTTTTGGTGGGAGTATTCACCAAAATAAGTCATAAAGGTTATATGGAGTGGACCTTTATAGTTGAAAGTGATCCTATGTTCTTAATTTTCTTGATGAAGTGTTAAATGGGTGAATAGGTCTCCTTGATACCTATAAGGGCTACTAAGGCCTAATTTAAAGGCACAACTATTTAAGTGTGACCCATGGATGGTATGTTTGACTTATGAGGATGGTATTGAGAATTGTAATAGATTGATAGATGTATTAAGGGTTAAGGCAAGTATTATGGGTAGCCTAGATGTTGATATTCATAAAGACACTATAAATGGTGGATACCAAGGTAATGGTTTCTATACTTGATGAGCATGTGTTGAGAAAGAAGAAGATAGAGATGAAAGAAAGAGATTAGAGGGAGTGTGTTTAGTGGATGGACTGAAGTACAGATTAGATAGAGGATGATTGAAGAAGCCTAGAGTGATCCAAAAGGGGTATTTGGATGAATTGCTTGCATGAGCATGTTTGAGTGTGTGTGAAGAGTTGAAATAGAGGTGTTATACATTATTTCTCTAGTTAGATTGAAATGCAATCAGAGTTCTAGATTTTTTAGTTTCATAGGTGTTGTGTAGGTGCTAAACATATAAAATAAGTGAGTGCTTGTTGATACTTAGGGGTGGGTGCTTCAATAGAAGGTCTCATTTTTGTAATCATCTTATAGGATAGGTAGACTATGTGTTTTCAGGCTTTAGACTGGGTTCTATTCCCAAAGAGGATTTCCCATGTAGATCTTGTGTTATATGTGTGATCTTTTATTATCTTTCTTATTCATTGTGATGAACATATTATGTGTTTTAAGAATGCATGTGTTCATCGATTACGTTTTTGAAAGGATTATAATTGAATTTTTAAATATCTTACATCACTGATTCACCCTCCCCCCTCTCAATGATTGTACCTCCAACAAATGTCCATGGATTGATAATTTTAATCTAAAACTTATTTTTTGAAATTTGAAAGAGCAAAGATAAGAGTAAACTTGTGTGTTGGTGAAAGCCATGTTTTCCTTGTAATGTTTTGGATATGATGCTTTCTCGTTAGAGCACATGATGATTTAAGGAGATTATGCAAAAAAATTTGTGTAACTATATATGTTTTTGGCCTATAAATATAACATGTCCCAACCATCATTAATGTGGGGATAAGTACATAATCTAATAACCCAAATAAATATAAAAGTAAAGAAGGACCCATCAAGTTAGGTTTTCTTAAACAAACTAAATCAAAAACTACATATGGCTTATATATTCAATTGTAAAATAATTCCAAAGCTAAATCAACTTCACTCTATGTAAAAAAACCATGTATGACCATAAATAAATAAATAAATAATGTTCATTCCCCCCTCATGAATGCATGCTGAATTGTACAGTTTCACTCAAGTTTTCACAATTCAAAATAAATTAGAGGATAAAATAGAATGAAAAAATTCATGCCTCCATCATGAATATTGATTTGATAAGGGTGAAGAAGAATGACATCCTTTTTACATTAAAAGTTTGTAAACTTTATCACTATGTATGTGTATGAGCCAATATCATTCCATTTGAGTTGTTACAAGTTGATATACAATGCCACATATATGTATGCTAAATTAGAGAACTTATATCTCAAGTGTATGTGTATGTGTAAATCTGTATTTATTGTTCTTATAAATTGTGTGCATATTAACTCTAATGTGTATGAATTTACACTCAAGTATTTATAAATTCACTACATATGCATCTAAAATTACCCCATATTCCATACTGATGTGCCAATATATTCCATGTAACTAAAACATTTTATGTTTAAGCAATTATCTATCTCTAAAGTATATAATATAATATATGATTTCACTTCTTTAGGATAATGACTATGACAAGATGACTGCAATTCCTCTTTTTTAGATGAGGGATTTCTCATCTAAGTTAATCCTCTAAAAATAAGAGTTAATTAGATAACATCATGTATAAATATACCATCATGTACTATCATTTGATCATGTGTAAAATATCATCATATTAATGTACATATTAATCAAGGCACGTACGTAACATATGGATTGTAGAGCATGTTAGTTCCCAAAATTTCAATGAACCAATTTCCCCCTTTTTGAGTTGAAAATGCCTAATTTATAAATCCAATTTTAATTCATGTTTGAGCATCTCAAAACCCTTATTCCAATTTACCTAGGTTAGGCCTTTTGATTTAAATTCAAATTTAGTAGAAATAATTTACGCATGAATGATATAATTATTTCATGAACTTAGTTTAATTTTATACTAAGGCATGGTCAAGTTTATTAACACAACCAACCCTTTTATTTCCTATGGCCCTTGGTTCTTTTATGCATTTGGTCTAATTAATGCACGGTCCCCTTACTATGAGATTACCTTCGAGTCCTATCCTAAAAGCTTTTATCATATTTATTTATACACCAAGACCTTAGGCTTAGATTTAAAACTAAGTTATTTTTTACCCAAATTCTAACTTTATTATTTTCATTGTTAACTTTCAACCAACCACGTCTGACCTAGTGGAGCGTAATTGAACGATGCACATAAAATCAAGGAGCGTTGATTTAATAGTACATGATCAAAGATAGAAAGTCAAAGGGACCTAAGGCAAGCATGGACGTACCAAGTATCAAGCTCATGGGTCATAATTAAAATTTTTAGCATGTTCCCACTGATCAGGCATACATGGAAAAGCATACAAATCTTTATCAATCATTCATAATAAGTCAATATTTCAATGAAACCCCAAGATGAGTGAGAAGGTGAAAAGTGTCACCATCTTAGGAGCAATTCACATATCTAAAGGTGAATGATATATGTTAAAATGTTAAAGGTCCCAAGAGATTTGTGAGATAGAGTCAAAATGTCAATATACCTATATAAGGATCTAATAATGGCAAGTGGCACCATCTCGGGTGCTCAAGTGGTAGATCAACGATTCACAAGACCTTTCATAATTTAATAATTCAACAAGCCTGTGAGCAAGCATGGAGATGACATATGTCAAAATTGTATTGAATGAATCAAAGATCATATAATGGTGTTTAACCTCCCAAATTTTGATCTAATGGTACATAGTAGAGGTTGAATTTTCAAAGAACTCAGGCCAAATGAGAAACCACCACATGGAGAAAGGGCATTATCATAGTAGTGATTGACTATGGAGAATGCATAAAGCTTATAGATTATCCATGTGGAATGATCTTAGGGGTCTTAACAAAGATCTAATAGTGCACAATAAATTCTAATACTAAAGGGATGTTGAGAGTCCACAAAGATGCCAAGTGATGTGCTCACATTCATTAAGTAGATAAGGATCTGATATGGTTAGTCTTAAGTGGAATTTTTAGGGATCTGATGTTATTAGTTTTTAGAATGCTTATGAAGTGAAAGGAATTCATCACAATAGTCATATGAGTGTCTATGTTCAAGCAGTCATCTTGATAGATAAGGTTGAGTGAGCATATTGATTATTCCATAATTCAAATTTGTGAATGTTTTAGGATAATTTTATATATGTATGGATTCTCCTATGTGATGAGATCATATGGTTCAAAGTTTAGGTCATGAGGTTGAGTGTAGAAAAATTTATTAAGGTGAAAAATTGAACTTATAAGTATAAGTTTTGTAACTTCTCATACATAGCCAAATTTGAGATAATAGATCTACGATGATAATTTAATCAGACCATAGATCTAACAATGAGCATTTAATATAACTAGATAAGGATCCAATAGTGAGCTCATGATTGTATATAGATCTAATGATGAACATCTAAACTAATAGATGAAGAGCTAAAGGTGAGCATGTGATCATGTAGTTAGAGTTCAATAGTGAATGTTAAGTCAATTAGTCAAAGGACGCTTGGATTGTATATATAACTACCAAGTGGCACAAGTACATTGACTGAAATGGTATAGAGTATGTAGAAGGCACACAATGCTTCAAAGTTGGATAATCATGGGAGCTCAGATCAAAGATCAATGGTTAGCATTTCAAGATAAATACAAGGATACTTATGAAGAAATTAATGGTGTGTATTTGTTAAAATTTTATAATAATCATGAGATGAGGTCAAAGTGGTTGATGTTTAATTTTTACACATTGACTTTTGTCATTTGAATTTAATAAAGGAAAAACTAGTGCTTAGTATTTTACTTATATCATTTTATCTAGGATGAATTTAAACATGATGTAAAAAGAAAAGCTAAATAAGACTTCAATACTCATCTAGATAAGTGAGTTAGAAGACATTAACTCTTGTATTATCAATGATATTAATCTCTAAAGTTGATTATATATTTGACCATGCTTTGTAAGTGACCAGAGAAGGATATTTAAGTTGTTCTTGATATTATTTTGATGTTTCAAGATGAACTATCTATTAGAGAGTATTTTATAATCCATGAAGAATATCTATGCGGATTTTTGATGTTTTAAAAATCCATATTAACTATGAATAATTTCTTATAAGTTGGCTATGTTTATGGAATACACTAGCAGATTCAGTGACCATGTTGCAGAATTGAGTTGAAGGTGATATGAGTAGGATTGAATAATAAATAAAGTATAAATATTCTATACAATTATCTAAGAGTTATTATAATGTAATGGTTGTCATGATTTTACCTTTAACAAATATAGAAATTCAAAAGAATGTAACTATATTTTGGCTATGTGTGCCTAGTCTAAGTGGTCATTTTGAGAGAGTTTATTTGAGTACTTAGAGCCTATGTTGAATGTGTAAGGAAATTGAAGGTGTTTAATAGATCCTAAAGTTATCACCCATGTGATCTAATCATATCTCTATGTGAAATATTTTAGTAGTTTCTTAAAATTTTGAGACTGTGTTTTTATATGTATGAAGGCCTAAAGAGCAAGGAGACCTAATTGGTAGGTTAAATTGTTGAGTTGGTGTTATAGATGGCATGGAACATTATCAGAGTAAGAGAAAGGGTGCTTTAAATATATTTTATGTGTTCTAATCATTGGTAAAATAATTAAGGTGATCCAAGTAGTCTCACATGTAACATGTGAGTATGGAGGCCTAATAGTTTTAGGCTTTACCAAGACCTATTGGTGGTTTAGGTTTAATGAGGTATTGGAAAACCTAAGGAGTGTGTGGTTATTACATGTAATTTTTATGAGGACTATTTTAATTTTTTTTAAATATTTAAAGCATATTTTCTGAGCAAGATGGGGTAAAATAAGAGAGTGGTATATGTACAAGGTCTATTTGGACTCATTGTGCTAGTTGTGTACATGTGGATTCAAACAAAGTAGAGAACCTTTGAAAGAGAATTTATAGGTCATTAAGGACCATCATAGAGTGACAAAAATAATACAAGCTATTTTAATAATGTTGATTCAAGAGGACACATATGTCATTTGACCTAATGAGCCTAGAAGAGGTAGTTTGAGCAAGTTAGCCCTAGAAATAGCTTAAGAGAGATTGGAGGTGAAGACTACAGACAAAGGTGATCATCAATAGTTGAAGAGTAAAAATAATTGTTCAAGGTGATATATTTATCTATTTGAGTGGTTGTTTTATTTCCTAAGGGATTGGTTCCTCCTTTCAAGGTAAAGATTACTAAAGGTCTAGTTATTATGGGTGCTCAACTAGACAGGGGTAGTAGCTCCTTGTGGGATTGGTGTCTCACTAAATTAAGGGATGGGTCTTCCTTAATTAGTTAGTGCTGGTAAAAATGTTGGATCTTGTTCTATATAACTTTAGTCCATATTTCATGGTTGAATGGGTTTTATCCCCCAAGAGGGTTTCCCACATATATGATGTGTTCATGT